>JBBPBP010000003.1:5073512-5088883 GCA_037974735.1 Cicer chorassanicum
TTAGATAAATATGAAGCAGATCTATTTGAGTAATAATAATTTTCAATTATTATAATTTTACTAAACTGCTACTTTTTGACTTATTTATATTTATGCTTTTTTACGTATTTCGGGGTAGATTAATGTTGGTTAATTTATTTAAAATATAGAAAAGTAGAAGCGAAATAAGTTAAACGACATTGACAAAATTAGGATGAATTGTCATAATTTGATAAAAATTATACAATATAACATTTATAATATTATAGTAGCTCATCTTGTTTTATCCACCTAAGCACAAAATCAATCCTACACTAAAAAACACAAATAAAGGAAAAAAGCAAACGTTTTTTTTATTAAAAAAATTTAGTAGGTGAAGCAATAATTCACTAAATGAAAGAAATAAATATTACAAATTTAAACTCGCATGTTAACCTATCAAATATTTTTACCATATCTTTTATGGAGAGAAGCACAAAGTTATAGGCTCAAATTTTGCTCACAACATGCAATAAAACAAGTAAAGAGAAATGGACAAAACACATCATTACTTGCACAACTTTTGCAATTTAAACAGTAAACCAATCACTCTCAATAATCAAGTTGCATGTGTTTCAAACTAAAAAAGATATATACAAAATGCTGACTTCATTGCTATGTGACACTTAACAGTTAACACTATCATTTAAATATAAAATAAAAAATAAATAAAAAATTCAAAGTCCAAACTCTATATCTCTTCTTTCTCACTTACAAACTTCAAACCCATCTTACATCATTCATCAAAAAACCAAGTAACCAAAATTCTTATTGTCAAACATGTTTAGTTCCAAATCTGAGCAACCTCAAAAGACAATCCTCCAAATCAAGCAAGATGACAAGTTTTTTTGCAGGCTTCTTACAAAAGAAAGTTCCATAACAAATCCATCTTTTAGAGTAGCTATTACAGTTCCTTTTGTTTGGGAATCTCAACCTGGCACACCCAAATACACTTTCTCAAAACAAACTCTTCCTCCTCTTACTCCTCCACCTTCTTATTATCTCAAAAACACTTCATGCAAAAATCCATTGAAAAACAAAAACTCAAGATCCAATCTTTTTCTTGCACTTTTCCCAAAACTAAATCTCAAGAAAAATATTATGTCAACAACATCATCTTCACTTTCTTCTCCACCTTATAATTATTCCTCTGCTTCATGTTCTTCCTCTGACTCATCATCATCATCATCATTAAAGAAGATTGAAAGAAGGAGGCGTTTCTTAAGCTATGGTTCATCTTCTGATTTTGGAAAAGATGAAGAAATAGAAGAAGATGCTAATTCACCTACTTCAACACTATGTTTTGGTCTTCCTCGTTCAACAAGCACTATGGTTAATAGTGGATTCCTAGGATTCTCCAAAAGGTAAACTTAATATGGATTCTACTCTAACCAGCTTGGGTTACTACATGTTTGGAATTTGACAAAATTACAGTAACACCGTGATAATATTAAAGTTTTAAAATGTAATTTTTGTTAAAATCGGATATAGGATTTTATAAATTAATTTGTTGTCAAACCAAATATGCACTTTATTAGAGTTTATATGTAATTAATCTCTTTGTTTTGCTCTTTATGTTTTAAGGTCAACTAAGTTTTCTAGGATAAAGTTGGTCTTTGAGTTTGTTTTTTGTTGTGAAATAATGGGTTTGGTTAATTCTAAGGTGTATCTTAAAGTCTTAAACATATTATGATGTTTAATGATCTTTGCATTTTGTGCATAGCTGAGTTGGGTCTATTGAATCCATAGACCTTAATTTCAAGCAAGATCTTGTTGTATCTTATTTCTTTTTGTTTATTTTATTTTATGAGTTTTGGTGTTGTGGCAATAGTCAAATAACCCATAGAATCATAATAGTGGAAATTAAGAACATATAATTAGTTGTGAAAATTATTAGTACAGAAGAGAATAATATTTGTTCGTTAGTAATTGTAAATGAATTTTTACCTTTTCTTATTCTATCACTTATTGTGCTTCGTTAGATTAATATTACCAACTTGGTTTTGATTCTTATTGATTTTAACTTATTTTAGTTAAAATTAAGTTTGAACGGAAATGATTTATATTTAAATGTGTGTTCTGCAGTGAGTAAAATTAATCTCGAGTGAATTGATTTTTTGAAATTGATTTTCGTTAAAAGTGAGTTGAACGTAAAGTAATTTATGTTTATATAAAAGTAAGTTCAACAGTAAATTTAAGTGTAAAAATTATATTTAGATTCAAAAGTTACAAATACTAGTTACAACTTAGAATCAATAAAGAAGGTAGACTCAATTCTACTTAGCAACATCTAAACATGTTGTCAAACAGAATTGATTCAACCTCCATAATTGATTATAATTTAAAGTCAAAACTTGATTTTTATATTAAAATTTATTAAATATAAATTATTTTACATTCAACTTATTTTTAATTAAAATTAATTTATTTAAAATCAAACTTAACTTAAGTAAACTCTCTATTTTCTAACTTTGAGAAAATCCAGGTCATAAGACATCGAGATGCGAGAAAACGTAAAAACACACATATTGCTCAAAGCTTCCACCTCGCGGGGGCACCGTAAATATTTGAACTCCCAAACAAACACTAAACTTCTCTATAATCACTTTCTTTTTTTAATAATTCCAAAATCAAATTGAGTGTGAGTAACTTGTATCAAGCATAAGATTAATGACAAGTTCTGCGTAGATAGTTCGATTAGTGAACAAAAGGACGATGGAAGAGTCGTAAAATGATGATATTGAGTTCAAATAAAAAAAATTAATTTAACTACTAATTTATTAATATTTATCTACAAAAAATAAAATAAAAAATTCATAATCCTTTTTTTTATTATTTATTTCACTAGCTTCTTACACATTAATTCATACAATTTGTCACATAAAGAACAACTCAAGAGAAAAATTCAAGATTTTCGGATAGATGCATTGACGCTAAGCATAACTAGGTGTCTCTTTACATGAGTGAAGGGGCAGAACAAAACATCTTACCTCAGCATATTTGACAAAGTACTGTATTTTTTCCTTTTTCCTAAATAAGGCCAATTTTAGTGTGTTATTTGACATTAATCATTGCAAAAAGCAAAAATCGGTAAAGTTACTCTCATACTATTAATTTGGTCTTAAAGCTTACGAATCGTTGTTCTGTAACTTCTGTTTCAAGTGACTTTGTTGTCGCGTCGTGTAGGTGAAGTAGCCTTATTTACTTTTTATTTCCACCTTTCTCGTGTGTCACGGATTCATTTACAATATATCCATAGTCATAAGAGGACAATAATTGGATTTCTACAATAAATAACATAAGGAACAACGTTATTTTTGCACCACTTTAAACATTAATCAAATCAAATACTACAACTCAACAATGTACCCCAAAGGCCCATAGCACACTCATGGTTGATGTCTAAGTGTACTATGACGAATTTTTATTGACTTAGTTGCAATTTTAGTATATTATTTTTATTAATTTACACAATCAATTTTTTTATTTTAAAATTTGACAGTTTTTGTTATTATTCTAATTTTTAACTAAAATGACAATATGACATGTTTTGAATCATGTGGCATATGATATGATGATTTATAATGACTAACACATATGAAATCGCAATAAAATCATCTAAAATCTTAACTTTCAACTTCTGAAATTTTTCATTTTTGTAATTTAATTAATGGCATTTGATTAATTAATGCATCAAAATAGTTCTATATCATGAAATTGCATGTCACATCATTTAAAATATGTCAAATCATCATTTTTTTTTAGTTCAAAAATATGAGAGAGACAAAAACTGTTGAATTTAAAAATAGCAGGATTGATTCCGTGAATTTATAAAAATAAAGAGATCAAAACTGCAATGAAACATTTTATAAAAGTCAACATCTCTATAAATTTAATCAAATGGTAAATAGACTCTTTCATAATTAAAATGCACCTATAAAACTTATGTAACTAAGCGTTTTTTTTATGAGAGTAATAATATTAAAAATGTATAACGAAAATAACTTAATTTTGTAAAAATTCAAATTCCTTTTAAAACAGTTGTTATTTCTCCTTTCTTATTTTTTTTTAAATGACCCTCAAAAGTTAACATCCCAATGTATCTGTATCCAAAAAAAACTTAACTAAGGAGTTGGTATAGGATTTTTTTTAATAATAACCATGTTATATCTGTTAAACAAATTGTCAGAACATGTTGTATAATTGAGATAAATTGAAATTGAGAAGAAGAGAGAAGAAAATACAATGTTCTAAAAACGGAGAATGATTAACAGCCTGAAGAATGTTCTCCGTATTGCTTCTTATTTATCGAACAGTTTTACACCCTTTTATAGTATATTACAAAACTGAATCTCAACTACTTTTTAACCAACTTCTAACCTTCTTAACAACTTCTTTATTATCCTAACTGAATTACTATCATGTTACAATCATTTTGAATTAACCATAACTAACACAAATGGCAACTATTTTATCATTCTAGTTCCTCTTTAAAGAAAAGTTGACGGATGAATTTTTTATAGAGAAATATTAATAATTAACAATTAGTTAAAAGAAGATATTTGTTTAGCATAAAGAATTTTCTTTATGAAACACATTTAGGGTCCCAACTACATCTTGGTACACTTAACATAAGGTAGTGAAAAAGGAAGTAACCGGTAAGGTACAACCACCTTGTACGTTGTATGATTATGGATCACATACTTGTTTATATTCAGTGTTTCTCTCTGATTACATAATTATAATGTGATGCAAAATAAGTAGAAAAGATCTTGATTTCAGAAATAAGAGATTGAAGGACACCTAACAACCAAACACTTGTTTGATTTATATATTGTCGGCAGAAGAAAACTTGAGCTTGTCCTAACTTGCCCACGTGCATATGGGCCACTCCTTCTAATAAGTTAATTTGTATATAGAAAAAATTTACTTTATATCCTACAATTTAGACTCCTATCCTATAAACCTTTCAAAACTCAAATTTGCTCTTTAAAAAATTAAATTTTGCTTTCTATTTCAGTTAATTCTCCTACCTTCACAAAATTTATGGTAGATAAAGTAATTTTCGTAGTTTAAAACACATTCCAGAAAAGTGAAAATTTTTAAATTATGGAAATTTCAATTTTGACATTTTTGAAATACATTTGAATATTAAAAAATTCACTATTTAAATTTTCAAAATTTAATTTTTCCATAATTCATGAAAAAATTTGAATAAAATATGTTCCAAAAATCTAAAAATCTGAAAATTAAAAAAATTTGTTATAAAAAATCACATTTCAAAATTAAATTTGTAAAATTCTGAAAATTTTATGAATGTAATTTCTATTTCAAAAAATTTACTTTTGGAAATATAAAAAATTCAAAATTCCATCTCCTACGTATTTGTTATGATTAAATATAATTTGAGTAATTTAGTGTGTTTGGAAACATGTCCAAGTAGCATGGACACGCATTATTTTCTGTCGGACGCGGTTTTCCTCTATTAAAAGTTGTTTGAAAATTGATTTTATTTTCCAAACTTAATTCTACCTAAAGCTATTAATTGTGATATAGTAGATTAAAAGTTTAATTAGTGTATATGTAACAATAATAGTGTAAATTGTGTATTGTTCTTTTACAATTTAGAGAATCCATAATCCATTATCATATTAAAATTATAATTTTGTTAATTTTGCTTTTCTGAAACATCTTGCACAAATAAGAAAATGATTTCACGTAGAGTTTTTATGCTTGTGATTTCACTGAACAAGAAAGATTTCATCTGAAATTGTAATTAAAAACTCTGATATAAGATTGGGTGTTGTACTTTTTTTTTCTTCTTCTCAACACATCTTATGTTTGAGTTTAGCTATTAATAATATTGACTTTTTGAAGAAAAAAAAGAGTTGAAAAAAATAATGTTTTAATAGTAATTTAAAATGACAAATATCACGATATAATTAAATATTTTAAATAAAACATTTCATATGAGATAAATGAAGTTCTAATTAAATTCAATTAAAAAATGTAAGAACGATAGAATAAAATATGCAAACCTGCATGAAGTAAAGAAAAATGCTGAATAAAAAGAGGGGCATATAAACTGTAATGCTGCACACGTTGCTCACGTTGTTTTCAGCTCCATTAATTTGATTGAGTAAACTACAATT
Organism: Cicer chorassanicum; assembly: GCA_037974735.1. NCBI lineage: Eukaryota > Viridiplantae > Streptophyta > Magnoliopsida > Fabales > Fabaceae > Cicer > Cicer chorassanicum. Next base: position 5,079,683 of record JBBPBP010000003.1, read on the forward strand.
TTTGTTTTTGGGTAGAACGTTGTTATTTTAATCTTTGACTTAACTATAATTTTAAATTAGTTTTTGAATAATCAAAATAATTTAAAAAAAATATAATTTATAAATAAAATAATTATTTAATAACTAATTTAAATTTTTAATTAAATCAAAAACAATATTAACAACGTCTTACACTTTTATGAACTAAAATCATTACCTTAATTTGATTGTCCCTCTCATATTTAATGATTTTCCACTTACCTACCGAAGACAGACAAAGAAGAGCAGCGAATTTTGAGAGGAAGATAAGCAAAGTCAAATTTTAAAGCTGCAATTGCCAACTTATTTATATATGCATACTTTATAAGGATTTGTCAGACATATTCACATAGATGGTTGGTTGGTCGTTTTGTTTGCATGAGTTCAAATCTAAGGATTTTTTAGTTGTAGAAATTCGATTTGCAGCCACTTTGATAGTATATTACACAAAAACAAAAATCTTTAGATATGCAGCAAGAATATATATTACAATAGGTTTTTTCATGAAAAAATCACAAAGGCTAAACTTCTAAGGTAAGAAACTTGACTATAGGGAGTTGAAATAGTCAAACTAATTAAAAAATTATATATAATTTTTTTTTGTTACTTTTTTTTATCGTAACAATAAATATTTTTCAAATTATATATATGATAAAAAACAAAAAAGAAGGGGACTACTAGTAGTGAAAATAAAACTATTAATACAAAATCTTCCAAAGAGATTGAAAAGGAGGTCGAATCTCTTGATACCTTTGAAATCTCCGAAAGAAATATTGAAGACAAGGATCAAATGTGGTGTTGAAAATCCAATCCATCTAAAACCATGAAAATCGTCAATTGGAATTGTAGAGGGTCGGAGAACTCTATGTAGTTTGAGTCTTGTTAGGACTCAAAAACCTTAAAAATTCTTATGTCCTTTTCCTTATGGAAACTAAATTAAAGGAGCTAGAAATGAAAATAATAAATGATAGGTGTGGTTTTTTCTATTGTTTCCTTGTCCCTTATAATGGAAATGGAAGGAATAGAGCATGAGGTTTATCTCTATATGGAAAGATCACATTGACATATAGAGGATTTCTTACTATGTATGAATCATATTCTAGTCAATTGCAATATAGAGCAAATGTGCAAGAAGTCTTTCTAGTCTTGTCAATAAAAAAATCTTAAGAGATGATAATTAAAGTGTGTGAAAGACATTAGTATCTCAAATGATGTGTCAAATATTGATTTGAGGTCATTTTTGAAATTTCCATACTATATGACTTTCCTAAGATATATAGTTCAATTTAATAAGAAGATAATACATATTATATTATATAAAATATGTTAATAGGGAGAGTAAATTAAATAATAACAATATTATGTATTATTTAATATAATACGGCATGGTGTTAAACTATTTGAATTTTCATACCGTAAGATACGTTCTCTTTTAATATTTTTAAAGAAATTTGTTGTATTTTTTTCTGCACACTTACATTTTCACAAATGTAGTTCACCTTTGTCTTAGCATGTTATTGGCATATTATTACGAATTTAATTTTCATACATTATAAACATAAAAAGTTTTATATCTTCGTGCATTGTGAATATAAAAAAATTTATATCTCTGATAAACTATGTTATATTTTTTTTATTCATTAAAATTATTTATTTATATAAATTTTAAAGTAGTTATGATTAAAATTAAATATTTTTAATAATTTAATAATTTATTGACGATGAAATTTTTTTTATAATAATAATATATTATTATGTTAAATTTAACTTAGTTTTCATCAATTTTTCAGATGAGAGAAACAAAATGCATTATGAACCAATTTTAGATCTCATTTCTTCCCTCCACTTCGTTAAGATCCCTTTTTTCCTCCCTTATAATAATATTAGCAACTATTAGAACATTTTTTCTTTAAAAACAGTTATACTATTTTCTTTGATAATAATGTAATATAAATACATTTAATTATAACATATTGTGAAAGTGAAACACAGATCAGCAAATTCACCGTGCAAAAATAACATTGCATTTGCATTAACTTTGATTTAGTCAAAATCATGGAGGACTTTAAATTGTAATTGAGAAGAAATTATAAGAGTCAAAATTACTACTATTAAAAGTGGGGATCGAAAATTACAAGATCATTGGAAAACCAAATGTAATTTAACATTTTAATAAAATAAAAAATATTTATTTGCATAAATATTATATATTCTTTTGGTTTTAAATTGACGGTATGTTAGTAGTGTTGTTTATAGTGTCGGTCAAATACCATCCGACGCTATATTAGCGTCGGTCAGACCTACGCTATACCGACGCTATCAACAAATAAAGACCATCCGACGCTAATTATATCTGTTGCCACACTAGAAAAAAATTTATGTTGCGTCGGCTAACCGACGCTAAAGTCAACAACTTGTAGCAACAAAATGAGTTTGCGCCGGCCTATCCGACGCTTCGGTTAAATAAAAGTCGACTTTGTTGACACAACAGCGTCGGTAAGGCCGACGCTAGAAGTCAACATTGAAAAGTTAACAAATGATTAGCGTCGGTTGGTGCTGACGCTAATTGTAAATTTATTTATTTTTTTATTTTTTTAGCACCTCTTCAATTATATTTTAACGTCTTTTAAATAATTGATACTTAAGAAACATTAAAAGTCATTGCATTGACACCATAACAAACGCACCATAGTATTAAATAACAACTTAACAAAGTATCATTTGTTCTGAAACTACAAAATAATAACACAGTATCAAATAACAACTTAACAAAGTTACTTAGTACATAATTGTCAACCAATGACTACAAAAAGTAAGCATAACTATGAGATCAAATTTTGTCCAGCGACAGGTCGTCCAAATCATCATCGTAATGAGGATGCGAAAGAGGATGACTCGCAATAGATGATCCACCAACTGATTGACGGTGCAAAGCGTCAATTTTATCTCCAAAAAATTGCTTTAATGCATCAAAATCATTCTCTAACTTCTTTGAACACTCCCTAACCTCTTCGGCAACCTTGGTAGCCACTTGAGCTTAGGCCACTGCATCCTAAGAAATTTGTTCAGGTCTAATTCTAGCCGCCCTCTCCGCTTCTAAAGACATCCCAGTCATAGAATTAGAAGGATTTTGGGATTGTTGTGTAAGCGATATACACCTATGTCGGACGTTAATAGACAAGTCTCCCGTACCATAAACTCGACCACGAGTGCGACCCCCTGCAGATTGTGTCCATAACTTAAGTATTGTCGCTCCATCTACCTCTTTAGCATCATCTACACTTGTTTCCCCAAGTTGTGTTTGTACTTCCTCCAATTTTTTTTAAATGTTCCCTGATCAATGGAATAAATTAATAAGGTAATATATGATCCAATTTCTAAAATAAATTAAACAAACAAGTCAAGATATAGATAACATGCTAACTTACACCAATACATGTATAATAAAGGGATTGTTCTTCTAGAAGTGTTGGTGTAAGAGAGTTTGCACTGGACATACACTTTTAAGCATTTGTGCAACAAAACCTATACCTTTTTGTGGAACATGCTAATTAGACCTAATTGCTAGAAGTTGAACAGATATTGATAATATTGATTGGGTAGCCCCCTCGTAGATGGGCTTGTTGGTGGATATCAACTTGTCATAAAACTGTTTTGCATCTTCGTTAGGCAACTCATCCTCGGAAAATGTCTCATTTCTCATGTTAGCGTTCACATCAAGGACATCTCGATAAGGCCTAAAAGCATCAAACACCATTTCATCCATTGCATTAAATTGGTTGTCATGATGGACATTCTTACTACTAGTCAAACCACCCCTTGTTATAATCATTGACTTCACTTCTCTGTGTTCAGTCCAAATCCAATAATCTGATTGAAATCCATCCTGTTACAAGTGAAGTCTAACAGTAGTTGCTGTAGATATCTTGATACACTTGCATTTTATACATGGACACCTTATCCCTCCCTCAGATATACAAATAAGTTGTTTCAAAGCCCACTTCACAAAATCTTTAACACCACTAACATACTCCTTTTTCAATCCGAGTACCCTATTTGCATAATCTATTTGCATGTACCCTATTGTACATCCAAGTACGATCCATTTACTATAGGACAAAAACTTAACTTGTCAACCACTAAATAAGTTTGAAAAAATATAGAGATAAATAAACATGAATTCAAAATAAATTCAAAATTAACAAACTATACATTGATTTGAAAAGAAAAAAGTAAACTAACAACATTTTCAAAAAAGTGAACCTACCAATTTTATCCAATATATCTTAGTTATATGGAATATATTTTGTGTTCCATAATGTCTCTAGCTTAAAATAAATGTTCAAGCTTTTAAATAAAGACTGTATCTTTAGGCATGCTTTGAGGCAAAATTATTGTGTTTGTTTTTAATTTATTTTGTGTTTGGAAAAAAATTATACTTTATTTTTTACTAATATAGTACTCATGGATTTTCCAAGGTTGCCTATTTTATGCATCCTCTAAATTTACCTGTGTATACATTTTTCTTTTTGACTTGGAAAAGTAACAGTCAGTATGCATGTATGTTCCTCAAAGGACTAACATTTATCCCTGAACTTTGTATTATGTTGATATTGCAGCATGAATTTCTCATATTCCAATAGATAGACTGCAGATGAACAGCTAAATGGTATATATAATCATACATTTAAGTATACATAGATTTTGGAGCTGTTTAACATGAATCTGGTTAGATCTATATCTACCATTTCAACAATTAACCTTTTATTGACTATAAACATATATATTAAAATTGTCATATAGATGATACGTGAACTAATACATTTTCAATAGTTTAATCAAAATAATTTAATTGTCTAATCTTAATAAGTACTACTATTCTTAAACATGATGAAGATTTCATGCAGTGAACAAAGGAAAAAGACCAACCTTTGAAACCTTTTTAGCAGAACACCTTCTTCTAGGTAAAGGCACACACTCTTTCAATGTCACTTTAGCAATGCTGGTAAGTAAAAGAAAGAAAAATTCAAACAGGAAGAAACAGTAAAAGGAAGAAAAATTTGAAGTATCAATGTCAAGTTACAAGGAAGGGGGTTTGAATTGTAATCTTGCCTATTTAAAATTTCCTGTTAAAAACTTAAGAAAACAACTCAAGAATGATATTGGTTATAAAAGCAGAAACGGAGAACGTTCTTGGTTTTAAAACAGAAATCGCAGAACGTTCTTGATTAGTTAAAATCACAGTTTTAGTTTCTCTATTTAATTTTGATAATAGCAATAACTGAATGTAAATAGAGATAAGGAAGAAATACCACACAAGAATATATCCTGGTTCACCCAACGTGGGCTACGTCCAGTCCTCACAACTGTGAGATTTTCACTAAGTGTTCAAAGAGAAAGGGAGAACAATCACAGTTAGAGATCAACCTTGATCTGTAACTACACTTCCTTTCCACCCAGAAAGAATTAATCAGGTCACCTAACTAATCTGTTAGGATTTTGAAGTTAACTCTTTTAATCACACTCAAACTATAAACAATCCTTATAGTTATGAGTTTATATAATAATAATTTGAAAGGTTTGTTTGAATCTAATTTTGCTCAACTCTTGTTTGAGAAAAGGATTCGGAACAGAGAAAGAACTCAGTAGAATAAAACTGGAAGTATGTATTTGGTTCAGCCTGATTTCTTTTGTGAATGAGATGGCTTCAAGAATGCAAGTGAATATGATTTAATGAGAATACTTGGCACTTGAAGATCTGATAGATGCTTGCGAATTTGCCTTCCTTTTATAGATGTTTTGAGCAATTAATTTTGGTCAGAAAGAGCTGTTGGGAGTGCTCTGTTTTCCTTCTGACAGAAGCAAGGAATCTGTTGACAAATAGAGCTCCATGTATGTGACAGTTTTGGGCTTTCTGTTTTGGGCCTTTTGCTTGATTTCAAACAGACTTGTTGCGTGCTATAATGACCCATTAAGCTTTGATAATATTTGATAATAATTGGGCTTCGATTTGGATGTTTAATTTGATCCAAAACTGTTTGGAAGGGAGTGAATATTTTTCTGCAGAAATGAGAAGTCTTCTTCTGCAGAAACAGAGATTGTTCTTCTCAAAAACGGAGAACGTTGGTTATAGGTGGAGAAAGATAATCAATCTGGTCTGATAGACTTTTGAATAATCTGAGGACTTATATTCAATCTTGAAGTTCAGTTTTGTTCAACTTTCTTGACAGTTCCAGATTGGAGAAAGTTGCAGTCCGTTTTTTGATATGCTTAGATTCGTGATGAATTTTCTTAATGATCTGAGAATCGTTTTGAGTAAAAATGATTCCTATCTGTTCCTTGCCATGTACTGATGAAATTGGTATAAAGATTTCAGGCATAATCAATGTAGAAATGTTGGAGAAAGATTAGTGAAGTGGCTGTAACAATCTTTCTTGATTCTGCTGATCTTTCTCTGTTTTGTATAGTTTATGATCATGACTTATTTCTTTGTTTTGCTTGGTTCCTATCTTTAATAAAAATACTCAAGAGCACAGATTAAATTAACATAACATTTAGAATCATAATTAATATCTTTAATTAATCTTTTGTTTATTTTCATCAAAACTTAATTTGAGAGTTTGTCTTAACAAAATTCACACCATTACAAAAGTTATTATTTAAACATGATAAAATAAGCTATAAGATTAAGTATTTAAGTAGATCAAAGGTAATATCATAGGAAACTTACTGCACCAGCAGTTTTACGCTAAAGATGGAAGTAGTTTTATCTCATATTTTGTCTATGATACTAGAATGATGGATCTAGTAATGTTAAGGGTCAGTATGTAATTTATTGCCTGAGATCACAATCAGTATGTAGTTTTATCTCATATTTTACGCTAATGATGGATGTAGTTTTACGCTAACTGGTAAGTATTTTAATTGATGTAGGTCTTCACAATTGCACAGCTACCATAATTATGGTTGTATTTTTCCATGATTACAACTACAACTTTCAACCATTTTAAATCTAACAACAAATTATGGTATGTCTAAATTTATGCAATAGATTTTTGGACTAGACAAACAATGGAAGGAGAAATGACACTCCAAAAAGATTTTGAATAAATGCAAGAAAATTAAACTTTTAATTATAGTACTGGCAAATTACTTGTTGTTATTAAGACTGGTAAACAAAGGATTTTGAATAAAATTAATCAAAACAAAATCAATATTTGTAACAGTAAGAAAAGCTACACTAGCACCAATCACATTCTGTACCAAACAAATTTCAATCCACAAATTTGAAATGAGTTGGCAATCCAACAATTCATATATCATATATCAATCCACAAATAGCTGCGAATCACAGTATATATGCATGACTTTCACAGCTAAACAAAAAGCATTGCTTTCTTTTTTGATTTTGTTCACCAATTTTGACTCATTTCATAGTTTATTTTGTTAATTCATAGTTTAAAATCATCAAATTGAACACTAAACATAATCTGTAGGTGTATTAATATATCTAGTTGCTTTTCATTGTGCAGAAACTTACAATTCAATATGGTTAATAATGGTTTATGACTCACAATTAAAAGTATCACTTTCAATTCAGAATTTGATAACCTTAATATATTATTGATTATACTTTATGAGATGATACTTGAATAGAAGTGAGTATAGCAGCTACATCATATATAAGACTCCACTGGTTTTGCAATATATCCAGACAAATATTTCCATCTGCATAAACTGTCCATATGAGCAATTACATTAGTCGGCGGACAATTAACTAATGGATAAGAAGTTTAGTAATTTCCACCTAAAACTTAATGTTTCGGTAGACAAATCGTACAATGGGCAGCTTGCTTGGATAATCCTCAGTAAATTGAAGGGTCAACTTAAACGTGCCTGAATAACTCCAATATATAGACATGTAGTTATGTAAACATATCTAATATTATGATAATAAAAAACCAAACAGAAAATATCACATTCAAACAAATACATCAAAACTACTTGAACAAAAGCACTCAGTTTTCATTTAACTCCAGAAAACAAATGTACAACAGGGTTAGACGGGAAAAATTAAACAAAGAGAGAGCCATAAAATACACAACTGAAATGCAATAAAACCTAAACGGCGACACTTACATTGAGAATGGACCAGAGACGAGCGCGAGACGGCGACATTGAGAGTGAGGGTGACGGGTTCGAGAGGATGACATGTTTGAGATCTAGGGTTCCGAGTGGGTGCCGTGATGGAACCGGTGATGCAGCGGCGATATTGACGGCGTTGAGAGGGTTGAGAGTCGGTGATGGGTTCAAAAGCTAGGGTTACATGAGGGATACAGAGTGATGATGACGAAGTGAGAGTTCTGAGGGATTACAAAATATATTATTAATTTTATTTGATATTGTTAAAACATTTAATTTTTAAAAATCATAAACTTAGCGTCGGCAACTTCGACGCTAATTATTAAAATAAAAAATAAAAAAAACTAAACTAGTGTCTGCCTTATTTTACTTAGCATCGGCTCAGCCGACACTAATTATTAATAAAAGCACAAAAAAAGTTGTTCCCTTAGCATCGGAGTCGGGTACCGACGCTAAATATAACAGCTAAAATGAGTATTTCTAATAGTGATATATATATATATATATATATATATATATATATATATATATATATATAAAAGAATGATGATAAAAAACATTTTTTTTGTATAAATTAATAGTTCTTTTAGTATTAAATTTATGATACTTTAATAAAGTTGTTTATAGAATGTCACCAACAAAGGTAACTATTAATTTTAAAAGTTATCTGTTCGTTTTATTTTCCAAATTAAGAAATATACATTTTCTTGATGAGTGGATATATAATAATCATTTAATTCATAATATAAATTTTTATCTATATATATATTTAATTAACTAATATATTTCTTTTTAGTTTGTTGGTTTTTCTTAGCGGTGCCAGGATGACTATCATTTTCTAACACTATTTGCTTTTGTTTTAAAAAAATTATTTAAAAATGAATCAAACATAAACATGAATAATCTACGGCGACACGTGAAATTAATAAATGATTGAAACTTAATTTTTACTTTATAATAAATATATGTATATAATATACCAAATAATTCTTATGCAATACTTAATTTTTGAAGTTTAATAATTTTAAAATTCTGAAAACA
>JBBPBP010000003.1:5089170-5107496 GCA_037974735.1 Cicer chorassanicum
AATACCATATAATATATTGTGACGCATAATCATAGGAATGCTAATAATTTTTTGAAAAAAAGAATGAGGACATTTATTTCCATATGTTGCTTAATTATTATTTTTTACATATTAATTTGATAATATTTAATTGAGTTGTATATATTGAAAGTCGCCAACAAAAATTAGTGTTACTTTGTTTTTCAATTTGCTACTTACACTCGCTCATTTTGCTAATTATCCGCGGCTTATAATGAAAATATGAACTTGTTTTTATTATTAAATAAAATTTTCTCATCTATTTTACTTTTCTTTCTTCCATAGTAAATCACCTTCTATTATTCGTCTTTTTTTTTTTTTCTTTTCACATCTCCCATTTCAAACGCCTTCATCTTCTTCCATTAGCTTCATTAAAATTTTGAACAACTTCTTTCATCTTCATCTTCTCTCACTTACTTTAATCAGGCTTTCATTCATCTCGTATTTTCTTTTCAATATTTAGTTAGCTTTCTTTGTTTTTTGATTTAGTAAAGTAATCATATGGCTCATTTATGCACATGATTTTTTTTTGTTTGAATAGGTTTTAGTGAGATTGAAACTTATTTTACGAAAGGGGAGGGGCGTGGAACAACATTAATGATTTTGGGTTTTTGAAATTTTTGAACTGGGTTAAGGATTTACGTGAACTTAGTTTGCATATAGCTACGTAAATTGAGTTTGCGTAAGAGTAAATGAATGACATATCACGTGAAATGCAATAACGTACAACTACGTAAGTTGAGTTTATGCACTAGCTCAACGTCTTGAGCAACAACAAGAAGTACAATGGGAGCGACAAACACAATGAGATCAACAACGATTACAACAACAACAACAACAACATCAATGAGCGCAACAACGACATCAGATACAACGTGAGGAGTAGAGACAACAACAAGAATAGATGGATCAACATCCCCAGGTTGATGAATATATTGGTGGTCTTGTTGATACATCTACCCTTAGAATATTTGGTGACCATGTGGCCACTCGACTTTGGAATGGAGTAATAATTTTCTCGATCATATTAAATTTTTAATAGTTGTTGTCATAATGCGTTTTAACTTACATTTTTTTTCCCTTCATTTATTTCAGGATCGTGGAGAGTTAAGAGTACTTAACAATGGAAAAAATTGAAAGAAATTTTCATTAAACATGAAGAGGTGGATCAGTTGGTTAACAGTTCAAGGTTATACACGTTGCAAAAATGTTATTACAAAATGATCGACAAATGGATCATATATGCTTTCGTAGAGAGGTGGCATTGAGACACCAACAACTTCCATGTTTCGATAGGGGAGATGACAAATGTAACAACCCGATTTTTAAAAAAAAAAACAAATTCAAATTCATAATAAAGAGATAAATACCTTTGGATAAAATATTTAAGTCATATCACAACAACAAAAGTCAACAATAATTACAAACACAGCGGAAACGGTTTTGAAATGAAAATCAAAAGTATTTAAACCAGAAAAATACATCGGGGCTATGAGACCTATCCAACGTAGCTCATACCCCTGGGGTATTCTCGGCAGACACCTGTACAAAAGCACTGCCCCAAGAATTTTAACTTCCCCACGTCACATCAAAAAAAATGGTACAAGGACCCATCAAAATAAAAGTGAAGCTGACAATATATGGTATAGGTACAGTTTTCCAGAAGGAAATAAATACAACCACAACAGATAGACATCTAGCTCCTATACAACCATCTAATCTGATCATGCTACAAAAAAAACAATAACCCAAGTGATCTCCACGCGCCCCGCAGAAATCCTTCTGACACAGCAGTGGTTAGGTAAGTCTAACTCCGTTCCCATCTCCAGAGTATTAACTGGTAGGACGATCCTGATTCTCATCTGAGGGCAAAGCCCATATTTCCACAATAATTGTAAAGGTCACCAACCGAAATTAACAAACATCACATAGCATTTAAATTTTAAATGCACAAAATAACCTTTCAACTTAGCATATATCTAGAAAGGATTTTCATATGCCAAACATGCATAATCAAAGTTTCAAAATGAAGTTTTTGACAAAACTGCACTGTCGTATTCGAATACAACATCCTTGTATTCGAATACAATGCTATTTCACAAGTCAGTAGCAAAATTGAATATCTGTATTCGACTACACCCTGCTTGTAGCCGAATACAACTGCTAAAATTTGCATATTTCAGTTTCGAAAACGTTTCGCAATCATTCAACACTTACCACACAAAATCAATCAATTACGGTACCATTACAAACAACAACCGAGTATGTATATACAACCATCACAATATATCAAACATGACTCGCGTGCCAAGCACCCTAATGTAATGTGTATATGCCAATGCGCATGATTCCGGAATTCCAAACCAAAACCCTCCTCGAAAGGCGTAAATCATAATTGTACAGCCTCTCACAGACCAATACTAATTATCAAGGTGCAATCTCTCACGGATCAGCACAATTTACTATCGTACAGCCTCTCATAGACCAGTACTAATTTTCTATGTGTGTAATCGCTCACAGATCAGCACGACTTACAAGAGTGCAATCTCTCACAGATCAGCACGACGCGAAAATTCCCGCAAGGATAAGATGAACCAACTATTCACATGGCATCATCTCGTGGCCTATCACGGTTACCACTATCCCTATGGTCCATCGCAGTCACCATGTACTATGAAATGCATGAGCATACTCTAACTCTTTTCACCACAACCATTAAGTAAATGCAGTTATTAAAATATTCCCCTTTTTTAATACTCATTTAACACTAATGATTTTTCAAAACTTTTCACAGAGCATACTCAGACATATTAATTCATAATCCAACAAATCCACATCAAATTTAATCTACAAACCACATTAAATACAACAATCCAAATTCCACAAATCCACACCAAATCACTACCAATTACTCATTTTCAAAACTCGTCATATTTCAATCACGATACACCCGTTAATTTCCATAATTGCAAACATGTATTTGCACCAAATTTATTTCCTCAAATCACTCCTCAAACACATCAAAACAATTTCACATAAAACACCTTAAATTCATTTTCTGCAAATCCACACATCAAACACGACAAATTCAATCAATTCGACTTCCAAAATTTTACGCCAAATTTAATCGTGACTCATCTGTGTTCACAACTCCACATTTCAAACACATTAAATTCAACTTCCACAATTTCACCCATAAACACATTAAATTCATTTTCCTCCAATCTACACATAAAATACATCTCAAAATTCATAATATTAATTATGAACACATCAATCACACCAAACATGAATCACCACAATAACATTAATATCTCAGAGTTCTCTCCGCCGCTAACTCGGTGCCAACAGCCTCGATTCCTTTTCGAGACTCAAGGAGCTAACTACATAAACATAAATATTTGTAACAATTTGTTCACAACTAAAGTTCAAACTCATTTATTTGAAAATAACTCATTTCGTAACTCAAACACGTCAAAATCAATTTTTTTTGTCAACCATTACTAACAAAATCGACCACATTAATCACATCAATTCAATCTCAGCAAATCGCACACAATTCATATCAAACTACGTCTCAACCGCGTCAATTTTAAATTCCGCTAATTCACGCATAAACGAATTAAATTCATTTTCACCATTTTACACATCAAATACACCAAATTTCTTTTCCATAAAATCACATATAATGTCCTAAATGCAAACTAAAAGTTTGGAAGGAGCCCTTACCTTAACGATAGCTTAAACAACCGATTACGGTACCGCGATAAATTTCGGTAAAATATTTTGTTCGCACGTCGTTTCCAAAGTTAACTCACTAGCAACTTTCCCTTATGTCACTTCTCGAATGGAAGCTTAGATCTAGAAAAAAAATGGAGGTTTTGAATTGATGGATTTTGATTTTGTTTTTTGAAAATTTAAGAAAGCTGAAGGAGGAAGAAAGGAAGTTTTCTGAAACTGGCGAGGAAGGAAACGTACCGCCTTGCTTTCTCTGACTATGGATGTATTTCAAGCTATCAACTAATATATATATATATTATGTACTAACTTACCTGCTAACTAATATATTTTATTAATTTAATAATAATAATAATAATATATATATAACTTATATTAACATATATATATATATATATATTACTAGTTTAATAATATATATATATATATATATATATATATTAGTATAAGTTATATATATATATATATATAATTAAACCAAATCAATAAATATCTAAATATTCTTACACACACCTCAACTATTTTGATAAAAATATTTATTCTCATTGCAACTCAATTGACAAGTAAAATTTTTAGCAATTAGAGATATTTATAACAAAATAGTCCAGCAATAAATATTTCGCAACGTAATTAAATTATTTCTCGCCAACTAATTTTAAACGGGTCTCATAAAAATATCATTGACAATTAACACACAACATACCATTAAAATTGGCTAAAAAGCCTCATAATCCAACACAAAAAATACTAAAATTGCATAAATTAGAATTTAAAACTAAAGGTCTTACAACAAATACATTTAATGATGTTTACTCACTTATGCATTTACCCATTATTGGAAAACTCTTTACTGTCACAATATTTAACAAAAATGAGGGTGCAAAGGTATTAGTTGAACTGCTTAGAGTTACTAACGCGTCTGCTTATGCTGAATTTAATGTCACGCGGACAACAACAGTTCGATTTAGTTTTTGCTTGAAGTATACAATCAACATTTTCAGGATTAGTTTTGGGAGATGGTTGCGAGGATGTTTCTACTCTTTTTGATTAGTTACACCATTTTCAACGACAATAGTGCATTTGTTGTCAATGTTGCCTACCTAGAATGCTTATGAGACTTTGACTCATTGGAGGATACACATGTGTGCTGCTGCTTTTAATGGATATTCACATTTTTTAGTTGAAGTACTTCTCAAAGGTTTAGGATTCTTCCATGGTCTTATTTTCCACTTCTTTCACAACCAATATTTACTTTTGTCTTTGTTCTTGGTCATGCTTTGGCAATTTCAAATCGAAAAATGACAACGACAATTTCATTTTTTCTTCCAACATTTCTAGATCATCTTAATAAAATAATTTTTTATATCAACATCATGTCGATGGTAAATACATCAGTCAAATCCATCATACCAGATTCAACACAATCATTCATTACTTCGTCAATCTTGAGTTCAACATTGTCACTCATTGCGTCAAAATCAAATTCCAAACTGTCATTCGTTTCGTCAAAATCAAGTTCCAAACTTTCACATATTTTGTCACCATTGTCTTTCCCTTGATCCATTTATTTGCTTTCATTAAGAACATATAAAAAATTCAGAAATATTACTTACGTAAATTGAGTTCACGTACCTTACGTGAAATAAATTCACGCAAACTACGTTAACTTGGTTCATGTACATATGCACATTCACAGTTCAGGTATGTTACTTTGTCGTGATCACTAAATTGTTTTACAAGTATGTGAACTCAATTTACCTACATTTACGTGAATTGTATTTGCGCAACGTTTGTAATTCTTTAAATTACAAGTCATACGTGAACTGTATTCGCGTAGCGCATGTAAATTCTTAAATTGCAGGATGTACATGAACACATAATACAAAATGGTACATGATTTAAGTTTGCTTACAATGTATTATTCACAACGTACATGAATGCAGTTCATGTAAAACTCCCAAATTTTGAAGAAAAAATATGAACCCAAACGCATATCACTAAACATACCTTGTTGGTGGCTTTAACCATAATAAGAAGAGAAGAGTTATGATATATAAGTTATAATTGAAGGGTGTGAGTTATGAACGAGTTCACTTATGAGTATGAGATATTATGAGGTGAGTGATGGCGATGAAGAAAAAGAGATAAAATATGGTTTAAGAATGTGTAAAATAGTAAATTGTATTTTGAATATTCTAATTTAATGAAAATTTGATGGAGTGTGGGTAGAAAAATAGAGTGCGTAGGTAGCAAAATTGTTTGTTTTTTAATTTTTCAAATTAAATTATATGCATTATCATGATATATATATATATATTATAATTATATCAACATTTAAAATATGAATATGTATTTATTTATTATTTAAAAACAAAATATGAATTAGGCGGAAAGTTAAATTAATTTTGGAGCAACTCTTGACAATAGCCATATGATTGAAAAATATTACTTTAAATAATATGTCAAGTAATATACACACAATATATAACAAATGTGTATGGAAATGAGCTATTGTCACTCTAAAATATTTTACAATTATAAGATCTTTTGGTTCTTATGTGGAAGTCCTTCCGCTTGTTTGGATATTTTATTTTGTTGGTTTCCCAATATTAATTTAATTGGATGATTGCAATTTTTTTACAATATGATAATATTACTTTCTTTAATATCTCAATCAGTATCTACCTGTGATGGTTCACAATAATTTTGGCGAGGTTATCGTAGATTTTAATTTTTGATTCATTTTGTAACCGCAATTGTTAATATTGCTATGTTTACAATTTATTTTTGTATTTATCTTAATTTTAACATTTTATTTAGATTTTATTTTTTATTTTTAGAGTGTTTCTTTTTTGGTCTTAAAGACTCTGATTCACTTGAGAAAGGAGTCAAGATTATTCAAAGTTTTGATCAAAAAATAATTAAAGTTTAATTTAAAATTATTTTAATAAGACAATTTTAATTTTATTAACTAACCACATTTTTTTGGAGTTAATTAAAATCTGAACAAGAATTTGTTTAAGTATGATAATTTAGAGTTAATTATTTTTACCTATATTTCAAAAAAAGAAGCTTACTTACCCTGCCATTTGAAATTAAAAATACTATCCATCATTAATTTTGTAATATATGAAAAATAAAATATCAACTAAGTGGTTGGATTCTATTGATAGTTAAAATAAAATCAATGTTCCTTGTTAATAATAATATCAACTAAGTGGTTTGGACAAAATATCACTGATAATTAATAATTAAATTAATCGTAGTACAAATTTTAAATTACTTGTTTAACAAGACAAGCTTACGGAGAGAGTAAAGACTAGACTAAGACTCGGTTCGGTTCACCTTGACCGGCCCAACTCATCGAAAACACACTCCGGTTCAGTTGCTGCTTATTCGGATTTTGTCTTTCACTTTTTCTTCTTCTTCCTCTTTCTCTTCTTATCTCGTTTTCACATAAACACTTTCTCTCTCGTTTTTTTTCTTCACACCTAAAAAAAAAAAAAAACACCGACCCACTCATACTACATAAAATACACCGACCCGAAATTGAACGAGTCAAGTTCAGCTCCGAACCCGTTTAGCATGTACGATGAATCTGTAAGTGCTCGATTTCAATTCCGTTTCTCTTTCTATTGATGGTTTAATCGTTGTAGTTGAAGCTTTCTAGCTGCCACAATTAGGGTTTTTGTTCACTCCCTTTTACTATGAAGGACTGATTAATTTTTGTTGTTGTTGATATTTTAGGGTTTTGAAGTATTGAGCTCTGTTGTTTGATTTTGAATTGGAGGAGAAGGGAAGTTTAAATAGGGTTAGGGTTTTTTCTCTAAAGTATTGGTTTTTAGCTTGAGGGTATATTGGGGAATTGGATTTTGCTAGGGTTTTATTTGAGAGGGGGAAGATAGGTTTGGGTTAGAGGATAATGTGTATACTGTGTGTGATTCAGAAGTGCTCTCGCCGGGTTGCTACAATGCTACCTTGGTTGGTTATTCCGTTGATAGGTTTGTGGGCACTTTCTCAGCTCCTACCGCCAGCTTTTCGGTTTGAGATTACTTCACCTAGACTGGCTTGTGTTTTTGTGTTGTTGGTTACTCTCTTTTGGTATGAGATTTTGATGCCTCAGCTTTCGGCTTGGCGGGTGAGGAGGAATGCTAGGCTTAGGGAGAGGAAGAGATTTGAAGCTATAGAATTGCAGAAGCTTAGGAAGACAGCTACTAGGAGGTGTCGTAACTGCTTGAATCCTTATAGGGATCAGAACCCTGGTGGGAGTCGGTTTATGTGTTCATATTGTGGGCATGTTTCGAAGAGACCAGTTTTGGACTTGCCTGGTTCACAAGAGTTGCAGATTTCGAATTCTGGTATTGTTAAGGATTTGGTTGGAAAAAGTGGCAAGATATTGAATAGAAAGGTTTGGTCTGAAAATGGATGGATGTGCAGTCAGGACTGGTTGGAGAATGGCAATTGGGTTGGTGGGTCTGTTCTAGGAAATCCTATCAACTGGAGGATGAATGGAAGTGGCAGTAGTTTTGGAGGAGATGAACATTGTTTGTCATCTAGGTCATATTCTAGTATTTTGCTCTTTGTTTGCAGGCTTTTGGCATCATTTTTCTTGAGCATTAGATGGATTTGGAGAAAGATATTCAGAATTAGTTTAAGGGAAGAACGTTTGTCTGATGCTGAACGCAGGGCACTCTTGGCAAAAAGGGGTGAGAATGGGGAAAACCTCAATGAAAGTAGAGGAGAAAGAGCACGCAGGAAAGCTGAGGAGAAAAGACAGGCTAGACTAGAGAGAGAACTTTTGGAAGAGGAAGAAAGGAAACAGAGGGAGGAGGTCGCAAAGTTAGTGGAGGAGCGTAGGAGGCTGAGAGATGAAATAATGGAAACTGAAAAAGATAGCAGCAAGTTATCACACACCAGTAAGGATAAAGACCGTAGGAAGGAAGCTGAAAAGAAGCGTCAGGAAAGAAGAAAAGAGAAAGATAAAGGGTCTAGTAAGAGCAATTCTGATGTAGAAGAGCTGGAAAAAAGGGCTAGCAAAGAAAGTGAACGAAAAAGGGACTTTGACAAAAAGAGTGAAACTGATCATAGAGAGAATCAGAAATCTGGATTAGAGTGTGGCAAAGGACAGAGTACAGATACTACACATAGTAGTTTTTTTGCTGCAAACAGTTATAACCGAGGAAGTAATGGGACAAGGTACCTTGATCGCATGCGTGGTACAATTTTGTCTTCTTCAAAAGCACTTGGTTTTGGAAAGGGTGCTAATCTTCCTGCCACTGTGGTGAAAGAAAACAAGTCTAACAATTCTGTTGATCATGCTCATACTGCTGCCAGCAAGAGAGATATACTTCCTCCTGAACGTCCAACTGCTAAATCCAATTTGAATGTAGATGATAAGAATATCAATCATTCTGTAAGTTATCATGCTTACTATCTCCTTTTCTTTCCCTTTTTATTATACTGTTTTCTGACTTTGGTGAAGGTTGATAGATATAGGATTACTAATTATCTATTTAAAGAAATTTTTTGAACTTAAATGGATTCTACCGATCAGTATTACATCCAAATGTCTCGTTTTTAACTACTTCCTGGGTTTTTTTGTGTAACATTCTTAAACTTCAATTCCTTGAGACTTATGAAAATTATATGGTGCTCTATTTAGTATTATTTTCTTATTAAGTATGATAAACTTCGGCAACATGTCACAATTTCTTATAAAGAAAATGACCATGATGATTATTCCTTGCAGGTTCTCCCAGAACCACAGCCATGGACTGCACCTAAAAAATCATGGCAACAATTATTTACTCGTTCCTCATCTGTTCCTAAATCCTCAAATTCAAATGTAATATGTAGACCAAATTCCAAAATTCAAGTTGAAACCAAAAGCCCTGAGTTATCTAGCCAGTCACCAGTTGCACAATCATTTAACAATCCAATTCACTTTGGTCTTCCATCACCATTTAATATTTCTACTCAGCTTAATGGTTCAACCAGTAGTAGTCTAGGTTTTTCTCCTGCAATTGAACCCTTATTCTCTCCTGTTGTAAATACATCACATGACTTTAGACATGATGAGCAAGAGCTTTTTGAAGACCCGTGTTATGTTCCAGATCCATTATCCTTGCTTGGTCCAGTTTCTGAGTCACTTGATAATTTTCAGTTGGATTTGGGAAGTGGCTATTTGAAAGACACAAAAGTAATAAAGCCTCGCTCTTTTAAAAACACATGTGGTACTGGCTTCAACAAGCCATCTCCCATTGAGTCCCCACTGACCCGAGAAAAGAATAACTGTTCTAATAAATTTTCAAGTATCCCCCAGGCCCAAGACATACATGCATTTCCGTTGGATGATGCTGCTGCAATTGAGAAGGGAACATGGCACATGTGGAGTACTTCACCTCTTGGTCCGGAAGGTTTAGGTTTGGTTGGTGGCCCAGAAAGTTGGCTTTTATCCTCACTAAGGAACGTACCAACCAATGGCGACTTTATGCTCCCAGCATGTCAGAAGACTGTGGCATATGTTTTTAACAACGACGATAACATAACTTCCAATACCCATCCTCCGCAAAATGGTTTTTTAGCTAATGGTAAGAGTGGTGGGACCTTCAGTCCTGTTGCAGTTTCAAGTGGTTTTGATCCTTGGTTACAAAATGGTCTCTTTCCACCTTTATCCAGTGGCCTTAAAACTCATGAGAGTGCTCAGAATGAAAGGATTTGTGGGAGTCCAATTGGATCTGCTAACAACAATGTGCTTGAGTGTTCTCAAGCTAACGGTTGGTCCAAGTGAGTAAAGAACTGTTTGGCCTAATTTTGCCTGTTATTGTATGATTAATTTAATATGTCTGTTGTTTATGGATCTATGCCGCTGCTAGAATATTAAACTGCTATTGTATTTGTTGTATTCTTTAAACTTCAACGTCATTGTAGTTAGTAGGCTGTTTCACAAGTTATGGGTTGCTGAGATGTAGAACTTAGTCAATTGAACTCAGTCAATCAAAATGTAGCTTTAATAAGATGCTAAACTCCACTACCCAGAGCAGTGCATATTGCTCTAGGGCATTTTTGAATGCTGATGAAATCATTTTAATATTTCCTACAGAAAGCAGGCTTATAAAGGCAAAGTGAGATGCAGTGCATCTAGTCTAGTAGGAAGTGCACTAAACAAATTTATATGCATTTCATGTTTTGAATATGAATGAACTGCCTTTGATGTTTTGATGTGCATTAGTAATTGTTTACTGTTTGACTACTAGCATGTTGCATACTCTAATAATGTGGCAGGGGGAGGGCTACTTGTTTGAGTGTAAAACAAGATATAGCATTTTGTGTGTTCCATTAACAGCCTGAGTTTTATGAGAGAAGAATTGCGAGTAGCAAATTGGACAGGGATCAGAGTTGAAGTAAATTGAGATAGATGCTTTCTATGTGTTCTTATAGAATAGAAATAGATAGCCTAATTGAAATAGAAACCTGTTATGATGTTTTGAAGGAAAGGATTAGATGCATAAAATATAGGCAAAGAAAGTATAGGATTCAGCTGCTAATAGCCTTAATTACGCAGTTTCATTTAGTAAAATTGGATTTAGTTGCAAAATAAATGATCGTGTGGACACATTTCTATGATCATTTGCTGATTTAATCATGAAATGAAGTGATTGGGTATGTACTGCATAGGGGGTGGGACAATTTTTTTGATTCTCTTTTGCCATTGATTCAATCATGAAGTGGTATATTAGTATGTAATTGGTAAATTCTAGTTGTAGTCAGTTTTAATGTCCTTCCTGAATATAGCTTTGTAGACAAACAACATCAGCAAAATTGTCATAATCTGCTGACTTATTGAACCAGATAAACAAAAAAAAACAAAAAAATCAAAATGGAATTCAATATGCATGTCTTGCGACTTGCAAGGCCGTCTTGCTTTTTGTGTGATGATATTGACTTTTAACTTCACTTTGGTACGGACATTGTCCTGGATGTGTTCTTGCTTTAGAATATCCATCTTTAGTGTTATTAAAAACAGTTTAAAACTCATGTTCTCACTGGTTGTTCTGTTTCTTTGCAGAAATGAATGGCCTGTACATGGTTCTGTGGAAAGCATAAAGAATTCATCAGCTGCAAGGTCCCATAATGGTAGTCCACAATATCCAACATCAGATGTACATTCATTTTGGTCATATGATTAGAAAGATGACAATGACAGGGTTAGAGGGACTTGATAAACACAACTGTTCTCAAGGCAAACAGTCTCCTGTTTTTTTGGGGGGTGGGGGAGTTTAGAATACTGAACGCATTGTATCTTCCTTTCTTGTTTATGAAGGAAGATCGGTGTTTACTTAACGTTAGCAACAATAGGATTACATGCGCGTTGATGCATGGTTGTCTGACTCAGGTAACAAAGGTGACCCCTTTTTGATATGAAATTGTTCTTTGGAGAATGGAAGTTCACATTCCCTCCCTTGTCACTTATCTTCAATTATGACATCTTAATGAGAAAATAAACTTATACTAACATGATCAGCTTCCTCTAGAAATATTTATTGTTTCTGCATCTTATTGTTTATCATCGTATTCACAACTTGCACTAAGTGGGTCTGATTTGGCCTAGTCCTGCTAACACAATGTAAAAACGAAAAGGTGTTGAAATAAGTTAATGTTATTTTACAGAGTCAACCAGTATTTGTTTTCTAAATGACACATTTAAAAATGTACTTTGAATTGGTCATGCATAACTAGAGATGGTTTGGTCATTCATAACTAGTGATGAATTTAGTCTTGCATAAATAAAGATCAGTGTCAAGTTCACTTGCTTTTAAAGATTAGTTAATTATCAAATTGAGTTGCCTTTTATATTCATGTAAAGGCATAATTGAAAATGATTGGAATCAATTCAAGTATGCGACTTGAATTAATCGCGCTAGTTGGATTTTCTATTTAAGCTCGTATTATTATTATATTTTAAGTTATAAAAATTTAAAATTATTTCCGACCTGCCGGATTCGAACCAGCGACCTAAGGATGGCTATTTGGCTTGTTACCAACTACAGTCCTCCGCTCTACCAACTGAGCTAAGGTCGGAATGTTTATTAAATTCAAATGTTTGTAAATAGTCTTTCACGGAATTAAGTTCTAATCATACGATCTGCGTTAATATTTTTTTTGTCTTACGCACACTCTAATATTTTGAATTTTAACATTTTTTATATTCAGTAATTTATGTCGGTAATATTTACCTTCAATAATATATACCTACTGATTCCATGGATAAAAGCGAAGTCTTGCTTCGAAATCGAATATGAGACCGTGTACAGACTATAATTAAAAAGCACAATTTAATAAGAATTATTAATGTTGACGAAAAAAAAAAAGAAGAATTCATATTATTTCATGAGCTGCCGCCACACTCTTGGGAGCTAACAGCAAAATCTAGTGCAATCTCTCTTTATCTTTCCTTTTCCCTTTCCTTATTTAAAAGAGGTAATTTAGGATTAATTTTTTTTAATTTAAAATCACTAATTACAAAATAAATATATATATTTATTTAGTTTTCTTTTTTTGTGATTTCATCTGCGAACATTTTTTATTTTCAGTTTTGGTGCGATGTTATGATATTACGTCATATTGTGATGTTTATTTGGTTTAGATAAACATATTTGTTTCGATTAAGTACAGACTCAATCAATGAATTATTTTAGAATGTTGCAGCTCCGAAGACTTAAATATTTCAGACACTTCAATTTTGTCATATTTGTAGATTTTGTAGGTTTTGTCACATTTGTAGATATTTTGCTTTTTATACTATTAATCTCGATGATGTGAATTTGTTCGCAAATTTATCATTTTCGATTTTATCTACTTTGAATTGTATTGCTGTCGATCGAAGTGATTTTTATCAATTTAAATAAATGAATGCCGTTTTTATTAAAAAAAGAAAAAGAAAAATAGTTGCCGCCACACTATTTAGGTTAAAAATTTCAAGCATTTCTTTTTCTTTACCCACCAAAGAGCGGTATATCTAAATCTTTTTTTTATCTCGATAAATCTAAATAAGTGGTTTCCACATATATTTAATTTGCTTTTGTGTTTTGTTTGTGATTCGTTGTCTAAGTACTACATTAGTTTGTTCGTTGTTTTGGTGCGACATTATTTATTTTCCTGTCTTGTTGTGGTGTTTCTTTAGTTCAGATTAACTTCGACTAAACATTTGTCTCTGTCTTCAACATTACTGATGCTGGATGCTATGAGTTTGTTTCAAATCATTATTTTCAATTTTAGCAATTTTAAATTTGTATTATTGTCAATGTATTTTATTAATTTGAATAAATAAATATCATTATTTTTTTTCAACAAAAATAAATTTAAGAAAACAAAATATTATCATCCATTAATTTTTTAACATGTCTCTACAAACACCACTTGTTCTTACACCACAATAGGGTGCTTATAAAGGATTGTGCCTCTTAGGATAAATATTCTCTATTGTAGATGACTAACTAATGTAATAATTTTATAGGTTTATAACCTTGTGATTTATTGGTCTAAAGTAAATATAGTAACCACTAATTATTAAGTGTTAGTAATTGAAAATAAAAATATTATAGTAACTACAAAATATTAAGAATTAATTTAAAAGGCGAATGTTATAGTAACTACTAAATATTAAAATGAATCAATCTCATCCATTAATACTGATAGTTGATGGACATCTCAAATTAAATAACACTACCTTTAAATTGGTCATTTCTCTTCCACCAAAGACACACTCATTTTCTCATGTTCGGAGAATAATTTTCATCTTTAAGTATGTCATAGAAAAGAGGTAAAGATAGATAAACAATATTATTCTATTAGTATAGTGTGAAGTATTATGATTTCCTCATCGAATTCAAGTATGTCAAAACTAATAAACTTCAAGATCGTTACGTTTTTTAAATGCTTCTATCAAAGGTTTATTGTGACGTTTTATGAGTAATACTATTATGCTAGTACTTGTGTTTGATTTTTAAATTTTCCAATACACTTTCTATGAAAAAAAAAATCACTACTCCTATTTGAAATTTATTGAACGAGAAAAGTTGTTTACAATGAATATAATACATTTTATATAGTGATTATAACTAAGCTAACAAATTTTAAGTAACTTCTAGTCATTAAGAAAATAGTAGCAGTCGTAGTAGCCATCAGCCGATGTCCTTAATTTCTAAAATTCTTTGTCCAATTTTAGGGTCTATTCGAGATTCCTCTAGTGTCTCTACAACACTAACTCTAATTTTGGGTCTATTCAATGTTGAGTGATATTCAAATGCTAAATTTGACAAACAAAGTTTAACTATTATAGAGCAGAAGAACAAAGAGAATAAAAATACTTAACTACCATATGATATAAAGATAATGAGAAAGATAAATACGTAATTACTATAAGGTATAAACCGTTAGATATTTTAGTTGGCTTTAGTTACAGTAATATAATGAGTAACTAAGTAACTAAAATATAAAACAAATAACAAAATTAATATTGACTAAATTATATATATAAAAAAGTATACCACCAAATTTTGGGGGCATCAACATCCTCAAGAATGTATTTGGTATCTATTAATTACTGAGAACTATATATCATATAGCAAACCATATCAAAATTAAACAAGTACACACATTGAAATCGATTCATATTAAAATTCAAACACACGATACATTTATGGAAACATTACCTTTGCCACTATAACAATACACAATTGCTTCACCCAAAATAATAATTATAATAATACATACTTTTTTTTTGAAATTTAATAATACACAATTGCAAGAATAAAAGTACACACATTAAGTTGCCAAAAGGTCCATAAACTCAGTTTATTGCCCCGCAGGTGGTCCTAATCTGACCACTAGAGCCAGTAAGTGGACTAAGGTTCCCCATTTTAACCATTGCATTAGCAAAATCAGTTTCAAAACTTGAAGGGTCACTACTATAACCATCTACA
The DNA here is from genome assembly GCA_037974735.1 of Cicer chorassanicum. NCBI lineage: Eukaryota > Viridiplantae > Streptophyta > Magnoliopsida > Fabales > Fabaceae > Cicer > Cicer chorassanicum. The sequence continues at coordinate 5,104,911 of JBBPBP010000003.1, forward strand.
ATAGAATCTGTGGATCCTTGATTGAAAAGTTGTTGATCAGAGTGGAAGAGACCCTTTTGGCTTTGCAAGTTTGTGTAGTAAGAATTGTCAAATGTGTCTGGAGTAGTTGTGTCAAGTGGAGACAAATTGTTATCACCACCTGATGTAGGACAATTTTCTTGCAATGATGCTGCAAAGGTTGGATCTATGTTGTCTTCATTGTAAATCCTTGTTCTGAAAAATCTACAGCTGCCTTGACCAATTGAGTGAGATCCTAAAATATTTGTTTTTTTTACAAATAAGAGTCAGAATACATGGTAAATTTAATACTAATAAATTTATAATTTATATATGATGAGACTGCAATATTACGAGCAAATGAATAACCAAATTTGCCCCCAATTGTAGGCACAGCTTAGATGCTTCTGTTTATAGTTACCTGATAGAGCAACCATTTCTTTGGTTGTGAAACCTTTGTCACTAAAAGCAGTGATTAGATTACTTAGATCCGAAGTAGGACCAGGTAAATCTGTGTTTGCAGAATTCAAACTTGCTGTGGTTGAATCCCTTCTCCCCAATTGTACTGTCCAACTAGGTCCACCTAACTGATATATATATTTTTTTTGCTACATTAGTATCAATCCAAATTAATTGCTTCATTCTATGATTTATAGTTTTTATTTTAATCTCTTCGTCCCACGGTAGATGTAATTTTCAATTTTTTTTATAAAATATAATATTTTTTTAATTTTATATGAAATAAACAAGTGTGATAATTATCGTAGAATTGGAGGAGTATATCTTATATGAAAAGTATATAATTAAATGGTTGGACCGAAGTATTAATTAATAAATTTCAATTAGCTACAAATTGTTCATGTATAATTTGACTTTGAATTTCGACTAAATTAATAATATTTGGTCAGAGTTTAGCCATCCTTCGAAAATATTATCAAATCCTTTTTCTCTTAAAAATTAGAGTGTTAAAAAAAAATATTTTAATTGTTGTGTCGGTGTAAAAAAATTATAGGATAAATACCACCCGTCTTTTATTTTTATTTTATTTTTCTTATTTGATCATTTATCTTTTTAAATAATTTCAGCATTACCCTTTAAGGGTTCGTTAAGAAAAAGTTAAAAAATATCTCCCTCTATATCATTGCATATGTTCATCAAACATCTAGAAGCGATTGTCACTGATCTGAAGTGATATTATGGAGTATAAATACCCCATAGCTTCAGTTTTAATGAATCAATCCTACTACCAAATTTAGAACAAACTTTGAACATTTTTCTGAAATATTTTAAAAACATAAAGGATAACTTTTTTCTGAAAACGGAGGAGAGATTTTGTAACTTTTTCTTAAAAAAAACACCACTTAAAGGATAACGCTGAAATTATTTAAAAACATAAAGAATCAAATCGAAAAAAAAAAAACTAAAAGACTAAATTGTTAACTGAAGTTAAGTTAAGAGACCACAAGAGTGATATTTAGCCAAAATTATATTATCAATATATCACAATCATTCATTAATATGACTTTATAAATAATTATATAAAAGTCAAATATAACTAAAAATTGTGTTGTGTTTAATTGAGAGTGTAATTACACCAAATTTGTATATGGATTAAATCTTAAAAAATATATACTTACTGCGACAACAGAGTCTCTTGCAGCGACAGAGAGGATATCAGCACATGAGACAACATTGGGGCATAAACTCTCGAGTTGAGTCTTTATAGTGTCAATTACATCAAAACCCCTTAAGGAATTAGCGTTTGGACCAGCTGATTTTTCACCTGTGAAACTTGATGTATCGTCTAGCAATACTGATCCATCACATCCCTATAATCAAACTCATAACATTGACCAACAAAATTAAAATTCATTTTTTTATAGTATAATTTAATTTCATTAGTGGACTTTGTATAGCTATAGTTAATAAAGACGCGTTCTTTTGATTAAAAAAAAAGACGCGTTTTTTAAAAGATTAAAGAAATATACCAATGATGGAATTAGTTTATAAAAGGATTTTTTAATGAATCAATAAAAAGATTTAATTTGATATGGTCTTGTAATGCTGAATTATTTTGTTCAATTGTGGAATTAGTCCAGCGGAAAAGCGTGGAACTCTGTGACTAGTATAAAAAAATGTGGAATTCAAATCATAATTCACCCTAGTATTATTATGACGGGAATTTTATAAATTTTAAATGTGTTGAAATTTTTGATTCATCTCCTTTAGAAAATTCAATTTAAAAATAAATAAGCAACCTCATTTATTTATTTAACTTTTTTATAGTTAAAAAGCATGCAATCTCATTTATTAATGAACTGGAATAGTAAGTCGTATAATTTTTTGATGAATTATTAAAAGAATCATTTTTTGATGAACAACAGTAATTAAACAATCATAAGATTTAGTTATTTCTGTTGTTGTGTACGAATTTCTTTAAGATTTTTTTAATATAAAAACATAATAATAATTAAACATACTATACACAATGTATTTTTTTCAACATACATTTACTTTCATTTTACACTAACTATTTATGCCAGACTCCATGGTATATCGTTTACAATTTATATAATAAATATTTTATAT
>JBBPBP010000003.1:5130301-5157297 GCA_037974735.1 Cicer chorassanicum
TGATTACAATTTAACATCTTCCATATATAATATTTATATTAATTATAATTGATTAACTGAATATTTATATCAATAATATATGCATATCAACTAATTAATTTCTTACTTTAGTCACCGTATATTATAAAATGCAGATTTTGTTTTGCCGAAAACATATCAAAGCTTGTAGTCTATCTGAATAAAAAAAAAATAAGTAAAATGAATATTTTAAAAATTAATATATATAATTTTAAAATTTTAAACTAAATATATTAATTTGTTAAATATGATTTTTGTGTGAAAAGATGATGTTCTATTTTTTTTTAAATATTATTTTTGTTTATATTTTAAAAAAGAGTGAAGTATGATTTGGAAGATAGTGTGAGAGAGGTCAAAGAAGCAATGTTCTCTTGTTTATGTGCGTTAATTTAATCGAACAAGTTGCTTACTTGCTTTTTATTTATTAAATACTTGCCTATCTTTTTTGACTAATAAGTAATAACGCGTCCATATAGTCGCTAAGAATAAGATCTCCGTTATTATAAATAAAAATATATAATTTTATGCTTATAAGTAAAAGTAATTTATAAATTTACTTGAAGCAAAGTCAATTACGTAAAGCAAATCGAACTCTGCTTGCTACATTTAGTGGCACCAGCTCACTTCCCCATTCGTATGTTCTTTTTCGCTGCTGATTTCATACTTTATTAGATTGTTTGTAGATATATCAACTGTAAATATATTTTAAAATCATTTTCGACTGTTTTTAAGGATCCTGAACGAATCAAGGAAAATGTTAATAAATGGTCGAACACTTGTTATCTTTATTTTTATAATATCTTTGGTTTAGTATGAGTTTTAAGGTAAAATTATATTATATTTTGAATTTGAAGTTGGAAATCTTGCATTTATGTGCAAATTTTTTTATTATTACATTTACAAATAAAAAGTAATAATTCTTTTGACTAAAAATATAAAAGAGTTATAATATGTATTTTTTTCCAAAAGAGTTATAAAATTTACATAAATATGTTATTTGACTGGTAAAAAATATAAAATTAAAATTAATTTTTTTTAAATAAAGGATAAACTTACAAGAAAAAGTTATTACACAAAAACCTAATATCACAGTTTTGTATAAGATATAGTTATATAGGTTGGCTTGTATTTCTAAAGGTTCTCAACATAAAGTTAGAAAATTTATTATTATTTTTAAACTATAAATTCGATCGACATGAATTTGAAAATTTTAATTCAATTCATAAATGTTACAAATTCAAATTTGTAAATATTTTATAATTATGTCTGAGTTTCAAATAATATTTATCATTTTTCGACAAAAATTTAACTTATATTTAAATTATTATTTTATAATGTTATAAGGAAAAAGACACATTTGAATTTTACCATCTACAATCGGTGATATGAAGATCTTGCAGTGTATTTTGATCCTCCTCCCAATGCCAAAGAAACTTATCCTCCAATTTTTTTTTTTTTTGTAGGTACATATATTGGTAACTTGTTTGGCCTCTTAAGCGTTTAGAATATTGAAAATTTAAATGACATCCATATTCCACTACTTTGTAGTTGGCTATATACTTTCCACCACTACTTTGGGTTACAAGTTTTTATTGGGCCTCTCAAGTCTAAGCCGAGCCTTTATGACACAACAATGCATCAATTTATAGAAAATATAGATTAAAAATTTCAAGCTCTTAATTAAGAAGATCGTGGATAAATTGTTCCTCTCCTTATTTGACCAACAAAGTTTTTGCTTCAAACAACATACTCAATTGCACTTATAACACCATATTAAGGTTACAATTGAAAACCAAAAGCAAATAATAGTAAAAAGCATAACTGAAATGGAGTAACAGCTAACAAAATATGTAAAGGGTGCCAAAGAGACAATATTTTTTATATTTTGTGAAAAATGGTTGTCAAAAATTACAAAGTTGACCAAAACAAGATTGTTATTAAAATAGTACCTCCAACAAGTTAAAATCGAATAACCTTTTACCCCAATAAAAACATCAAGATGGATAATATTGTTTTTGAAAGGCAAAAGGAAAATATAATAGAATAAGAGTATAAAGAGTGTTCGAACCAATTACTACATAAATAAAAAAAGAATGAGTTCAAACAGAAAAATATAACAACGAACAAAAAGATAATACATGGTGACTAATACAACCAATTACTTCTATAACTAATTTAGCCAGAGAAATCTACAAGATTAAGTTGTCCAATGCCACATATAACTAATCAAACAAATCAAATGGTTAGGCGATCCAGAAATAAAGAAAGTCAGTATAAGTAGAGAATACAACCTCTGTAAACCACAAAAATGCCTACAATCAGAACACGCATAAGGAGGGATGTGATATTCATTCATAAAAGATAAACATGATCTCGATGACCTAACCAAGAAGAACGTTGAATTTGATTCATAAGTTGCTTATCACTCCAAATCTTAGTAGAGAAAATAACATTGTTTCACGATATTAACATCTACCACCCCAAAGCCAATCTTTGTTGATACTTACATGGTGTATCAAATGGATTATTATTAACCAATATTTTCTCCCCAATCTGAAGCAAAAAAAAAAAAAAAATCCAAGATCCATGTTACATTCCACGACCTTGACCCCAATCAAAACTTGAAAACATGTTGTACCCAAAGTACAACATTTGAGCCAACAAATTTGTGCAACATGAAAGAAATTGAAACACCTCTATCAAGTTATATCAACCATACATTATCCAACAATTAACCATGTTAATTAACAAAACTAAGACATTGATGAGGCTTACCAAACCACAAAGAAATGGGATAACTAAAATCTTTATCCTTGACTCTTAACCATTTCCAAAAATACAATTGTACACTAGTGTCCAACATTAAAAGCATGTATGCCGATTTCACTTAATACATTCTACGTAGCTCTTTCTTCCACACCACTATATCTTCCACATCATCCCTAAATCCCACCTACTCCAAATCACTTTGTAATTGTGCACTACTAAATCTTCTTTCCAAAAAAACAATTCCCTTCTCTATATCAACACCCAACTCCATCCCTTCAAACTTCATTACTTCTCCTCAAATCCATAAAACTTATTTCTTTATTTAAAAATAAAAAAAACAGACTATCATACTTTAACTTCCGAATGGAACCACTCACCTACAGATCCGAGAAATTAAAGTCTCTTAACCTTCCCGTTATAATATTTCCATTGGGTCCAAACACCAATAGTGATTTGATATTTTAACTAGACAAATACTAAGATGTGCCCTTAAGCCCACATTAAAAAATCAAAAGTTATGCACATGCATATATAATCAACTATTGATATTATTTATTTTATTTCCTACGATAAATTGTTCACTTTATAAGATTCTGGTCCAATGGTAAATGTACAAGTAGTCCATTAACCGTCTCAATCTCTCCAATATCTTATTATAAATTAACGCATGGATATAGCCATAACTATTGAGAGGTGGTGCACATTTCTAAATCTTTCTAAACATCAATAATTTATAGAATAAGTATTAATTATTAATTTATGATGGACATGCCTAGACTTTTCTTGAATATTTGAGTAGTTCATAGAATATAATTACTACATTTATATTATAAATGTCATGAAGAATCTAGAATATAGCTTTGACAACTATAAATACGTCACCAATGTTCATTTGTAAGTAAGTCATATTGAGAAGTTGAGAAACTATTCATTGCTCTAAACTTCACACAACTTGCTACTATTACATTCCAACTATCAATTAAAACCTTCAACACTATCCATCTACATTCTAAACTAACCATACTACCTCAAATACTATAAGTGGCATTAATGCTACGTTTGATTATACATTGGGCGCAGAAATTTCATCCAAATATTTCCAATCAAACCCTACTTATATCCCACATCATTTCTTAATTTCCCTAAAACATGGCGGATACCATTCAACCATCATCTATAACAATCCCTATTTTTAATGTTGAAAACTATGATTTTTGGAGCATTAAAATGCAGACACTTTTTTGCTCTAAACACTTATGGGAGATTGTAGATGAATGATTTATCATTTATGCAAAAACATCAACTCTCAATGCAGCTCAGAAAAAAAAGAGTTAAAGAAAAATAAATAGAAAGATTCAAAGGTGTTATTCTCTTAGCAACAAGCGGTAGCAGACAATATATTTCCAAGAATAATGAGTGCTACAAGTGCTAAAGATGCGTGGAGTACACTACAAGAGGAATTTTAGAAAAGTGACAAGGTACACTCCATTAAACTTCAAACTCTAAGACGTGAGTTTGAATTAATAAAAATGAAAGAATATGAGATCATAAATGAGTAATTATACCATGATAAAAGAATTAGTAAGTCAAATGAAAATTTACGGGGATAATATTCTTGAGAAAATTCTAATTTCTATTTCTTGTAAGTACGACACAATCGTGACTATGATTGAGCAACCCAAATATTTATCTACTTTGTATGTGACTGAATTAGTTGGATCTGTTGAAGCTTATGAGCAAAGATTAAGTAGGCACGGTGAAGACACCATTGAAAATTTCTTTCAATCAAATCTCAAATTTTGGTAAAAAATTAAAGGATATGGAAAAAAGAAAATTGACGGAGAAAAATCTATAAACAAAGAAATTTCTCGTGAATTGATCAAGATGAGTATTCTCCATGTGACATATGCAAAAGGACAAATCAGGCTGCGAAAGCTTGTCAATATCGTGGAAAACCACAATAACAACATTGCAAGAAATTTGGACACAAGGAGAATAACTATTATAGCAAAAATAAGCATCTAACAAATCTTGTTGAGGAGCATGGTGCTGTGCAACATGAACACAACCATGAGCAACATGTTTTCTACGCTACTCAAGATTCTAGTGATGAATTGAGTAGAAATTAGTACTTGGATAGAGGATGTAGCCATTATATAGCCAAAGATGAGAGCATCTTCAAAGATATTGATGACTCTGTCAAAGTAAAAGTTCGATTGAAAAATGGTTGAATCTAAAATCGAAAAGTAAAGGCGCTATCATGGAGGAGACAAAGAATAACACAAAATTCATCAAAGATGTCTTACTAGTTCCCAATCTCAAAGAAAATCTTTAGAGTATTGGTCAAATGATGGAGAAAGCTTATATTTTTCACTTTGAGGGAGAATCGTGCTCAATATACAACAACTGTCACAAAAGATAAGAGATAGTCAAAGTGAAAATAGAGAAAAGAAATAGAAGTTTTTCAATAAGCTTCAAATATACTTCTAACATTGCCATGAGAGTGCAAGTTGAGGATTCATGCCTATGACATCGAAGGTTTGACACTCAAGCCTTGAAGATGTTATATCATAAAAATATGGTGAGAGATCTTCCCTAATTGAAAGAAAATAATGAAGCTTGTGAAAGATGTCTTCTTGGGAACCAACACCGATTGCCATTTTCGACACGAGAAACATGGAGAGCTAAGGACTTGGTAAAGTTGATACACACAAATGTTTGTGAACCGATAAGGACACCCTCACTCCACAACAATAGGTATTTGATCATCTTTATTGATGACTTTTCTAGAATGACGTGGGTCTACTTTATTAAAAAAAATTAAAAGTTTTTGGAATATTTAAAAAGTTTAATATCTTTATTGAAATGCAAAGTGGAAAACATATTAAAGTTCTTTAAAGTGATCGCGGTAAAAGATACAACTCCACGAGTTTGATAAATTCTACAAGGATGAAGGCATTGAGCGACAATTAACAGTTACATACTCTCCCCATCAAAATGGTATCTCTAAAAGGAAGAATCACACAATCATGGAGATGGTCAGATTAATGTTGAAGGAGAAATGATTGCCTAATACTTTTTGGGTTGGAGCAGTTTATATACTTAATGGATGTCCAAGTAAGGCAGTTCAAGACAAGACTCCTATTGAAGCTTAGACTAGCAATCAGATAAACATCTAAATGATTTTAGACCTATTTGTTACATACATGTTCCTAACCAAAAGAGACATTAGCTAGAATACAATACCGTAAGAGGTATCTTCTTGGGGTATAGTACACAATCAAAAGGCTATAGCATATATAACTTGCAAACACATAAACTCACAATAAGTTGTGATGTCGAGGTTGATGAAAATGCTAGTTGGAATATAGATGCAGGAAAAGTTGAGAAGCGAAACATTTCCATACCAATACTACTATCTGAAAGAGAATATATAGAAAAAGTTGTAGAAGACCCATGTATGCTACCTTTACCTTCTTAACAAAAAACATCGTCACCAGAAACTACTCCAAGACGTGTAAAATCATTAGTGGACATATATCAAACTTGCAACTTGGCCTTACTTAAGCCTGAAAACTACAAAGTGGCGTCAAAACAAGAAGTATGGGTCAAGGCAATGCGGGAAGAGATAAAAATGATCAAGAAAAATAATACTTTGGGGCTTGTAGATTGTCCACATGGAAAAGACATCATCAGATCTAAATGTGTGTATATAACAAAACTTAATTCCGATGGGACCATACAAAAACACAAGGCATGATTAGTCGCAAATGGCTACTTCCAACAACCTGGAGTTTACTATGATGAGACATTTCCTCCAGTTTCTTGCCTAAATACTATAAGAGCCTAAATTTCTCTTGCAGCACAATTAGGATGGAAAATTTATCAACTACATGAGAAATATGCTTTTCTAATGGTGTGCTTAAGAAAGAGATTTATATAGAGAAACCACAAGGAGTTGTAGCCAAAGGCATTGAAGGCAAAGTTCTAAGGCTACAAAAAGCTCTGTATGTCCTGAAGCAAACTCATCGAGCATGGTACAATAGAATTGATCGCTACTACATCGGTCAGGGATGTCGGAGGAGCAAGAGTAAGCCAACACTATACATTAAGACCCAAGGTCAACATGATGCTTTCGTGGGCTCCTTATATGTAAATGATATTATCTACATTGTGAACAACAAAAGGATGATAATGAAATTCAAAGAAGACATGATGAAGACATTCGAGATGACCGACCTTGGATTGATGAATTACTTCCTCGATATAGAGGTAAAACAACACGAAGAAGACATATTTATATGTCATAAGAAATACACTGAAACACTATTGATGAATTTCAAGATGAACAATTGCAATCAAATCACTACTCCGCTAGTGACGAATGAGAAACTACAAAAGGATGATGGAGCCTAGAAGTTGATGCATCACACTATATAGGTTTGATAGGGACTCTATTATATCTTATTTCTATGCGACCACACATCTTATATGCTACAAGTCTACTATCAAGATTCATGCAGAAACCAAGTCAAATTCATTTTGGAGCTGGTAAAATAATTTTAGATACTTGCAAAGCACAAAGGAGTTTGACATATGGTATAAAACCATGACCAACTCAAAATTGCTTGGTTACACCAACAGTGATTGAGCAGGATCGATAGATGACATAAAGAACACATCAAACTATGCCTTCTCACTTGGATTGGAAATATTATCTCGGACATCAAAGAAACAAGCACAATCAGTTGTAGAGGCAGAATACGTTGCATTAGTTGAAACTACAAGTCAAGCTATATATGGCTTCGAAGAATAATTGGAGAAATTGGTGAAATACAATAAAATTCAACCATAATCTATTGTGATAATAAATCAACAATTGCAATCACAAAGAATCCAGTACATCACAGTAGAACAAAACACATATCAATCAAATATCACTTTATTAGAGAAGCAGAGCAAACTAAACAAATCAAGCTCGAGTACTGCAAGACAGAAGATCAAGTAACAAACATATTTACAAAGGCATTGCCAAGAGCAAGATTTGAGCAACTATGAACTATGCTTGGAGTTACCAAAATATGCATCAAGGAGGAGTGTTGAAAGGTGATGCATATTTCTAGATCTTTCTAAAATACATTAGTAACTTATAGAATAAGTATTAATTATTAATTTATGACGTACAACCCTAGACTTTTCTAAAATACTTGACTAGTTCATAGAACAAATAATTACTACATTTATATTAGAAATGTCCCGAAGAATATAATATAGCTTCCATAACTATAAATAGGTCACAAAGGTTCATTTTAAATAAGTCATTTTAAGAGCAATACAAACTATTTTTTGCTCTATACTTCACACAACTTGCTACTATTACCTTCTAACTATCAACTAAAACCTTCTAACACTATCCAACTACAATCTAAACTAACTATACTATCCATAACATTAACAATAATTAACTGTAATATTATTAAAAAATTAAATAAATAATAACCACAAAAACTTCTTGTGGCAGAAGAAGTGTGTCCATTCATTCTTTGTTTTCCACTATCCAATTATAAGATGCTGATAAGCCATATCAATATATGTAAGGGCTATTGATCGAAGTGGTAGGCACCTCATATTTTTGGCAGATTAACACTTGGATAGATATGTGCAAATTTCAAGATCATAAAACAAGACAAAAAGTGTACTGGAATTAATATTTATTGTTATATATATATATACTTTGATTAGTCCGTGTTCTTGATAGCTTGCAACACAGCTTGCTTCACCACTTGCGCGTCGATACTGTCGTCCTTGTGACTCTGCATAATATTCAACAAGTTTTTTTTTTGTCATAGTTTTTCTTTTTTGGATATTAAGAATCACATGAGAGTGGATTGATTTGGCAGCATCGTATATTTTATTTACCTATTTACACTTTTAGACAATAAAATAATAATTAATGAAGCTCGTTCTTTTTGTTGGTTAGTTTACTAAACAAGGTTTTAGATTTTAATATTTTTGAATGTTATTAGAAAAATGTTTCATAAACATCCATACACCCGCACTATATTTAGAGAAAAAATTAGAAAAAGTTGTGTGATAGATATGATGGAGATAGAAAAATAGAAAGAAAAAAAAATAAAGTATTGAATGGGATAAGTTAAAGAGTGTACAAATATCATAGTTGATGAAATAAACACAAGTATTTAGAGAGTTGTCTCTTTATTAAAAAAAAAGACCAAAATTAGTTCTCTAATTCATTAAATTTAGTGATAGAATTAGAAACAAAATTTTTTAGAAAAAATGAATTTTTATTTATTATAGTGATATTAATGATTATTTTACAACTATTTTTGAAGAGATTTAAATTAATTAATATCTTGATATTACAAGATTAAACTTTTATCACTCAACTAACACTTTAAGTACACCCAACACAACTTAATTAGATATTAATCAAGTAATTGGGTGACTTTTGCATATTGAGGGTACTCTTTACTAAAAAAATAAACACTATTTTGGTAAATACTTTGAATATAACTGATTGTAGGCTATATATCTATAAAAGTCACTTCTTGGAGGTTTGCCACTAAGGGAAAAGGGTATTGCGTTTATTTTGGTTGGTGTTATATAGTTCTTCATGGAGTATATTGTTGTATGTTGTAATTTGTAAACCGTGAAAAAGGTATCAGTACCCTTTAGAACTCAAAATGAACTCAATTTGGTTTTGCTGGTAAAGAAAATGACAACTCTTATTTTCTTGCTGGATATTTTTCCTCTAGTAGGAACACAACATATATATAGTATACCTTTATATCAAATAAAATATTTAAAATTAAGCATTGTCGCGTAAGTACAACTCATTCGGTAACTAGTAACTGTAGATACATTTGATTTGTTGGAGCGTAAGTTTTAAATTTAAAATATTCCACTTTTTTTATATTTAATGTGTGTGAGTTTGTATCTGAACTCTTTAGTCAGAAGAAAAAAAAAAGTAAAATTTAAGAAATTTGTCACCAAAATTGCACATCCCACACGTGTGTTTCTTTACATATATTCTCATATATATATATATATATGTGAGTGAAAAGGATATATACAAAATTAGAAAGTCTTAATTAGGTTTTAGAACTAATCATGTAAACTCAATTATTCTAGCGAAATGATATAGACAGTTAAAATTAATTTATTAAAAGTAAAAGTGAAAGAGAATGATTAATTAAAGAGAAATATATTAATTAGTCTTACATCTCCTCCAAAAGCTTCTAGCTGAAAAGTGTCTTCACAAGAAACCCTAGCATCAAGCACATCAAGTCCCAGATCTTCAAAAGCTTCAAGTATTGACGCCAACATACCAGGACTATTCTTTTCTAAAAGGACATTAATTAGGAAACCCTTTTTTAGGGTTTTCACAGTCACCTATATACAATAAAAAAAAATTATAAGATGTGGCAATGCAATTTTTAGAAAAGTTATAAGATGTGCCAATGCCCACAATCCGTGTTTAGTGAGCCGAGAGACACTAAAAAAATACTAATAAGAAAGTCTAAGGTTCAAATTGTAAAAACTAAACATAATTCATTAATTTATTAATGTACTCTAAGTCTCAACCAATATTAATTAAGTGGAACTAGACTCGAATATTTTAAGTAAGGTTTCATGTTCGAGTCTGGTTGATAGAGAAAAAAAAAGCAGGTGATTGTAAAGAGAGATTTTATTCAGTGTGGTCAACCAGATTCTACAATGGAGATTAATCATCGACAAAGCTAATAAATATGTCACACCATTAATATGATCACAAAAAAACACTCTTAAAATCTCTAACTGAGAAAGTGTATATACAACAATAATAAATATACCATAGGTTGGTCGTCCTCCATTTGAGAGGTTGATGACTCAACGGCTCCTAACTCTGAGTTTAGTCCCTCCACTTTTTGCTTCAACTCTTCTATGTATTTGGAGGCGTCTACAATTATTGAGGCTTTGTTCATCTACCAAATTATCCATTTTAACTTCATTAATCGTAAATAATTAAAAAAAAATTATATTCAAAGTTGAAGAAAGAAGAAGCATCATCACTTCATTGGAATATATTGAATCCGAATTAAAGGGAGTGTGCTTTATAACACACATAGATATATAATTAAACTAATTCTTACGGCACTAGAGCTTGTGACATCTCGAAGTTGTTGGAGAGCCCCTCTTCTTTGATCCCTTGAACCCATGTTTCTTGTCCTTTCTTATAGAATGTATCTACTTTGTTTTGATTCTCTCTCCCTTTGGCTCCATATCTGGCTTTGGAGAGGTTTTCCAATCTATATAATGTAGTGGGCAATGCTAACAAGCTTACAAAAATTATTAATATGTGATCTCTTGTTTGTTTGCTTGGCGACTATATCTATATATTCTCCACAACAAATTATGATTTTTCACTTATAATTTACTAATTTACTAAATTGACCATTAGTTTGACTATAAACATTATCAATGATTTTTTTATTTGGATTTTCTAAGCAACTGTACGATGCAACATATGTAAAAACTTATAGATCTAATGAGAGAAAACTAATTATATCTATAGATTTAATGGTCTTCACTGTTGTTGCACCATACAACTACTTCAGGTTATCCATACATCTTACATCTTTCTTTTTTGGAAAAATTCATTGGTTTCATTTCAATCGGAAGTGTTAAACTTCATTGAGACAAACAAAGTGTTGGAAAAAACAAATAAAGAGAAATTAAAAGAACATAGTCAAACACAAGATTTTCACATTCAAATCGGAGGCAAAATTGTGATTATTGTCTAATGACAACCTGAGAATAACATTACGTGAACATTTTTTACAATACAAAGACTTCTCTCAAACACTCTATAATCTCAATACATCCACACTCTACAAAATAAATATTTGAATTACATCTCACAAGCACTCTAACACAAGTGCATAAGACAAAAGAAGAAAGTCAGATACAAACTTAAAATATTTTTGACTGATACATTTTCTAATGAAGAACTAGAATTCATATATATAGTTTTGACATCTTTCTTCCTTTAAGATTATAGGCAATATATTACTTTTTCAACATTCTTCCGTTTCAACCAAACTCCAACCCAAAGTAACATTTGTTCTATCTCTTCTTGAGGAATTAATTTTTCAAAACTAGAAATATATCTATAGGGTGAGATCTATTAACTCCAAGAGTAATTTTGCTTAGTAATTCAATATTAATGATGAATTTTATCAATTCAACCGTCAAACTAAAAAGTTCTTATTAAGTAGGTCAACTCCATACATTTTTATAAAGTTTTAAAATTATTTGATACTTCATTAAATAATTTCAAATGAACGTATAATAGGGTTTTAAAAAATATAAGTAAATATCGATGGTTAGATAATTAACATAATTACGAATTTCTGATTTCTATAAAATTTTGTGTATTTGATTATTAATATATTATATATATCAATAATCAACTATTAAAATAATAAAATTCATTAGTTATATTAAATTATTTAATGGAGGTAACTCATTATAGAGTTACTCTAAAGTCAAGACATCTTCACTCATATATATGGCATGTCGGATACATATTGTCGATGCGTCTACTAAACCAATGTCATTAATAAGCACAAATAAATGTACATGTTATTACATGAAAGTTAGAATAACAAGTGTTATGATGGGCAATCGATATTATTTTGTCTACAAAGAAGAGAGAGAGACGAGAGAGATATATTTAAAAGGGATTAGGAAAATAGTTAGAGAAAATGAAGATTTTTATATATGAATTAAATAAATGTAAATGTATGATATGAAGCTTCAAACAGTGAACCGGATGAGCTAATGTGGGATGCAGTGTCCGGAGATCACACAAGAAGGAAAATGCTTTGTAAATATTTATACACACAATTAACTACTTTTGATAGAGAAATAGGAATAACGATGTAATATATGTGTAATGTTAGTGATATGACAGAAAAAAATAATAAAAAATAAAATATATAATTAGTGTCAATTAATATAGTATATATATTAAAAAGATTTGATATATATAATGATATTTTGAATGTTAAATTATATATGAATATATACCCCGCATAAATTGAGAAAGAGAGAGAATTGAATGGAAGCCCGTGAATGAAGTGCTTGGAGGGAAGTGTGTGTAATGGCCCCCCAAATACTTGTCTTTGACGCATCCTTTCTTCGTAGTTTTGGATGATTCATCATTATCATGGAATGAAGTTGATTCCTTAAGCTTTCAAGACCTCATCTATGCATGCTTCTCTAACCGCGTTAATTAAGTCCCCACTAAAACAATTATATATATCTACTTATTTAATAAATAAAATAATACTTCTAAATATCACCCCACAAAAAAATAATAATTAAAAAGTCACACATAACATTTAATGTTTTAGTTGAAGAACCTGCTCATCAACTTCTGAATAGACTCCCAAAATAAGAAAAAATAGCGCAATCATATTATAAACAGGAAACAAAAAACGAGAAGGATGAAGAAGGTTTTTTTTTTTCTTTCATAAATGGTATTGTAGTTTCATATTAGTATTTACAAGTTATTTTTATAAGCAACAAATATTATTAAAACGAGTCCAAGAGATAGTCTAACTCATACATCCAGAAAAAATATGGACTTGAACTAACATTATAATGAAACAAATACTACACACCTTCTATGAAAGGTTGCACTGACCGTCGAACGAAATTACAATAAAATACAACTATATAGTTCCAAAAAATTCCCTAGTATTTACAAAACTAGTTTGCTATAAAAAAAATATTTACTAAATTGGTGTAAGTTGTTTTTTGTACAAGAGAAATCTTATTAAGGTTAAAGTGTAAAAAGGTGCGTAAGGTACATTGAGTTAAACGAAAAAAAAAGTGTCTACTCGAACTAGGAGTTAATTTTTCTTTAGTTGTGACGTTGGAATGTCTCGTTGTTTGTGCGTCGATTAATGCATCGTAAACTACCATAGACAACCTTGTCAATTACAGACATGTTTTGTTATTCATTCAACATTTTATTTTTATTTATTTTATTCTTCCTAATACATTATTATATCTATGACATCGTTTTCAATATTTATATCTCTTAAAATGTATAACGAAATTTGAATGTACAACAAACATTTTTTAGAAATATTTCGTAACATAATTTAAATTGTCCGCGAGTTCCATTAATTAATTTATCTCGGATTCAAAGCAAATCATTCTTTGATTAGATATTTTAACGAAAAATTATAGCACGTCCAAATCACGAGATGAGCCACGCCTATACTACAATTCCCCTTGATGATGGTAATTAAGAGGAAATTTCCGTCGTATCATTCTTTATTTAGCAAGATAACGATGAATTAATTAAGATGGCCCCATTGAGAATAATTATTTAATTTTCATAGACATAAGATGAACAATGAGTTATATTAATTTGGAGCATATATATTAGAAGTAGCGCATGTTTGTCTTATATTAATCTTGAACTTCACATTCACATTGTTAACAATAATTTGTAAGATATTTTTTTATAATATTTTTGATATTTTCAATAAGAATCATGACTGATCTTTTTAAATATAGATTATGTTGATGTTTATAGGTGTTTACTGTATTTATTTTTTTACCATGGTTTTATCACTATTTTTTCAAGTAAGATTTTTAATAAGATAATATTTAGTATCCTGGAGGATTTTTTTCTTGGATTTTGGTATAATTCCTTCAAATATTTTATATTTTCTTTTTATTTTTAATAATATTTTAAAGTGTTATTGTAAATGATAGGTGATTAATTTGTGATGTCTACTTTATTAGTAGAGATGTGAAATTAATCATGTGATGCATTACGGTCTATTTTAAAATAAATAAAAATTGTTTTAGGTTAAATGAAATTTGAGTTAAAAAAAAGAAGTTTTCAATGAAAGTTAATTTATTTAGTCAGTAACAATTTGACTCATGATTCATCAGAGTATCAGTTCAAATTTCGTTGTCAATAAGACGACCTGGTTGATAGGTGCAATTGAGCATCCTTATTTATGCTTAGATTGAGACTTTCTCAAATTCAGTCGACACCTTAATTTCCAACTCAACAACTAATATATATATATATATGGATGAAATTTAAAAGTAGATTATGTAAAAAGTTATATTTAATTGTTCTTTTGATTTTTAATTTTTGATTTTTATCCATTCACGAAATTGATTTCTTTATTAAATTTTAATAGTTTTGGTTCATCTTTCATATATTTTAATTGAAAAATAATGATATAACATATTTTAAACGACGTAACATATGATACAATAATTTTGAATAATTAATATTTATGAAATTATCATAAAACTTTCTAAAAACATTTTTTTTACTTTAAAAATTATTAATTTTTATAATATAATTAATAGTAGATGAACTCTTATATGTATCACTTCGAAATTAGTTGAATCGGAATTTATCGAAGTAAATGATAGGTTGTTGTATCATTCAAATATGTTACTAATGATAGTGTATATAAATTATCTTTTTCACTTATGATTCACCTTTTCAATCATTTATCAAGAAGACAACAAGTAGGCATGTGAAGAGAATAACCAGAAGGGATTAGCAATTTAGCATGTCACAGTTGTTATTTTTTGAGTTTCAAAAAATTATTTAAAAATCACAATTTATGTTATCGAAGATATTACTGGGTTGAGTCGCGGACTAGATCACTTTTTTTAAGACATTTCGCAGCACTGCCCAAATAGTGCAAGACAGACTATCAACCACGAAGTTCTCAGGATAAAACAACCCAGATTCACTGTATTGCAATATAGTTCTATGACCACTCATAAATCAAAAGGACTACGGCACAAAAACCAGCTCATATTAGGACCACTAGAAATCGATGGAACTACGACATAACAACCGCTTTAAAAGCAAAGTGACTACAGCATAAAAACCACTCTAAAAACGACAGGACTAGGGCATAACAACCGCTCTAAAAACAAATGAACTACAACATAAAAACCACTCTAAAAACGAAGGGACTACGACATAACAACCGCTTTAAAAGCGAAGGGACTACAACATAAAAACCAAAACCACTCTAAAAACGAAAGGACTACAATATAACAACCGCTCTAAAAACGAAAGGACTGTGGCATAACAACCGCTCTAAAAACGAAGGGACAACGGTACAAATCCAATTTAAAATATCGAAGGGACAAAAAGAAAGGGGATAATCCGATTTAAAATATCGAAGGGACAAAAAGAAAGGGGAGAAGTGACTTAAAAATTAGGCAAGCAAAATAAAATAAAATAAAAAGTTGGGAAATGCATCCAACTTTGGTGTACTTTTCACAATAGTTTGAAACTCATTATATAGTGATGGAAACAAACTCACATATGATTTCTAAACAATGTTGGACTTTAGCATATTTAGAGTTGAAAATTGAGAGTTTTCCAATGTGGGACTTCAAAAATAATTTATTTCTAATGTGGAACTTGAATTTTAAAAAACATGTTTCATTCCACTTGAATTTAAAAAAACAAATAATTTTCAATATGCGACTTCAACAAATTTTTTAAATTCACACAATAATATACTCGATGTTCCAACAACAATTGATTTAATCAGTAAAGTGATTTTTATTGTGTTTTGTTATATGACCGCCATTGTTTGGTAGGCCTGGATTTATGTTTTAGGATTTATGATCGAATTTGAGATTATGTAACGTCGGGGTTCAACTCTATTTTAATTATCTTCTTCTTAGTTGCTATTTTCGTATTTTTGTTTGGTACTTCTTTATTCTAAAAGTTTGAATCTGACTATTTTTGAATGATTTAATAATTTTAAAATCTTTAGTAAAAAAAAAAAATCAAAATCTTTAGGATCCTAAAGAGTGTCACACAATAAAAGATCCATTCCCTTTTGCAAGTTTGCTTATCAGTGAGTATCGTAGTTTAATTTGATTTTGTTGGGCTAAATAAGGTTAACTACCCTAAGTTTAGTTATATGTTTTTCTAGACGATCAATATTAATATATTAATTTGTTAATATTATATTAAATATGCAAATCGAATTTGAAACCACATTATTACTTTATTTTTTAACTCTTTTTAATTTAACTACTTAATCAATCTTATATTAATCAATTTTATATTATTTGATTGAGTGTATATGTGCTAAATACTAAATAACTATGGTATTTATAAATTATTTTATGAATGACTTGATTGATTGATATGATTATAAATGATTCACATGATACTATAGCATCATAAGATGACATCATATCTTAAGGTTGATAAGTCTTATGATTTATAGAGTATATGATCATGTGACTATGAGTGATGGTATGAATATTGGATATAAGATACTTAATGAGGATATCGTTAATTGATGCTTTGTTTG
Organism: Cicer chorassanicum; assembly: GCA_037974735.1. Lineage (NCBI taxonomy): Eukaryota > Viridiplantae > Streptophyta > Magnoliopsida > Fabales > Fabaceae > Cicer > Cicer chorassanicum. The sequence continues at coordinate 5,147,491 of JBBPBP010000003.1, forward strand.
GTTTAAAAAAGTTAGGGGAAATAAAATGTAGGAAAAGAAAATAGAAAATAAGATGGGTTTTGAGTTTTGGTTTAATAAAATTAAAAAAAATAACAAAAGAAAAAAAAATTAAAAGAAAGAAAGTGATAAATTTTTAATACGATAAACAATAGCCTAACAAAATGCAAAAGCAAGAATAAAATTGAAATAAAGGAGAAAGTGGTCAATTCCTTCCAAAACAAAGAGAAAAAATTTGTGTCATCCACTTTATTTTTTCAATCTATAAATAGGGAAGCAAACAATATAAAAAAAAATTTCTAAAATATGTATTTTCTTTCTATGTTAAACTTTTCTCTTTAAAATTTTCCCATGTTCCAAACATAGTCTAAAAGAGCTTGGGATATTAGACCCATTGATCAAAATAGAACACATTATAACGGATGAGGAGAGCACTTTCTTCGGTGAGATTGGCACCAAACATGCAAAAAGGTGAGAGACCTTAGGTGTGATTTGATGAAAAAAATATCATATTACATCATATTTTCAATTCAATTCAATTCTAAGTATTAATATATTAATGAATGATTGCATATTGATCATGTTAATATTAATGAATGAACGTCTTTCCCACACTAGAATCGGGTGAATTGATGAAAATAATATAATTCTATTGTGAATTTGTGGTTGATGTGGGGTCCATAATTGAGAGCTAAAAGAGTAGGACGCTTAAAATCATTAGAGTCCAAAAACTAAGGAAATGCCGCCAAGTTCACAATCTGTTGTATCTTACTTGACGTGAGAGTTGTAAGTGACATTCAAGTTCACGGGCTACGTTCTAGTTACACAACACAACATGTTCTTGTACACTTGTTATAGGTGGAAATTTTCATATGTGCAAAACAACGCTTCTTTGTCTCTTTTCCTCACATGTTGGATCTACCCACCATTAATACACATAGAATCAAACAACCATATTGCATTAGGGGGAAGGGTTTTTTTTAACTAATATTCCTTCACTCAAAATCGATAGATATTATATCAATCGAAAATTGTATAATTTAAAGTCGTTAAAATCAAAAAACACGAATATGGAAACAAACTTATAACATTTAGGTTATTAGTACAAAACAGTAAAATGTCTACAAATATGACAAAATTACAGTGTCCGAAATATCTATGATTCGAGAATTGTATCGCTGATAATGTCAGAATCATTGATTGAATTTGCATTTGATCGAAACTTAGCTTTCAATTTGAACCAACTAACACCGCAACAAAAGCGGAAAATCAAAACGTCGCACCAAAACGACTAACAAAACGTCGCACTGATACGATGAAATCACAAAAAAAAAAAAAAAAACATAAAAGAAAAACTTAATACGTGTGAAAATCACTTATGTAAATAAAAGAGAAGACAAACAAAATTTAGAGGAGTGATTTCATGTCAAAAACTGACTCTAAACCACTCCTCTTTGGTAAAGAAAAGAGATAGGCAACTAAGTTATTTTAGTTTGTAGGCTGCGTTTTCTTAAAAAACTTGAATATCATTAGAATAGTGCATGTAACAATTAAAATTAGACGCGTGTACTCTATTTTTAAAAAAGTTGAAAAAGTACTCCTAACTAACTTTTATTGATTGTAAATAATTTACTCATAGTTTTTTTTAGAAAAACAATCTAGAATTTATCTATGTACAAAAACACATAAAGTAATTTTATCATTTGTGTTTCCAAGACCGCTAATATGGGTGGTAAGTCCTCTTGTTTGAAAAAGTATATAACCAATTACCAGTAAAAATTTGAAATGGAAAACAAAAATCATCTTTAATTTTATCTCCAAGTATTAGAGATGCGAAATTGAAGATCAATTTCATTTCTAATGATAATTCAAAAGAAAAATAGTATAGTTTTTTAATAGACAAATATTATTAATTAGTAATTTATTAAAAATAGAGTTCAAATTTTGAAGCTATTTCATGAAACTCTTTCTTCGTCTCAACTTATATTATTAGAATATATTTTTTTATATAGTTATAAATGACCATCTTATCAAACTCAATTATTTTTGCGGCATTGTGCTATAAGTTAACATGGTGTTTTCACCATTGGCCACCCTCTCCTAAACAATTGCAACAAAATTACTAGTCTCTTATTGAAAAACCCTTTTTATTTGTTTAACTTATAGAAAACAAGAAAGATGATTAAGCACTTTGAAATTTCCCCATGAAAATTGGAGAAAAAAGAATCTTTAACCAAGGAATTGATTTGGGATTGAATTTTGTGGTCCTTGATTAACTAACAATATTGTTAAACATCTATGAGCTAATTATGTTAGGCCAGGTTTGGCAAAAAGCACATGCTACTACTTCATATGTGACTAGAAATTAGAAAGGAGGTGAGAATTAATTCATCAAGATTGGTTGTTTTTTGTTTATGTTTTTTTTATAAAATTTAATTTGTTTCTCAATGATGTGGATAGCAAAATTTCAAGTGAACAATGAGTGTGGCTATCATGCTACTGTACCGTTTAACACATAACAAGTATTTGGCATTGGTGTTTAGCCGTGGAAATGGAATCATGTGTAATTTGGATACCATATCATGCAAACATATTATTCGCCAAATAAAAAATCATACAAACACATTATGTTATTTATTATGAATCATATGCTATTGTCTATATAGCTTCACTCAATCTATTATGTTATTTAGTCTTTACTTGGTTATTACCCATTTCGTTTTATAATTAGTATCGTCACATATTCAAAGAAATTATTATAAATAGAAAAAAAAAAAAAAAAATTACTAAGCTTGTCTGATAATATTATTAGAAAACTTGTTAAGGATACAAAAATATAGAAATTTTGTATTGAAAATAACAAATTTTTAATGCACTTTTCAATGTAATATTTTTATCTTTAAATACTTAACAAGTATTTCAAAATTGTTAGCATTTTCTTAATTTTATGATTAATCTCGTCCAAAAATATATTTTCTATTATGTGTACAATTAGAAGAAAATAATTCGCAGAAGTTTTTAAGAAAAGAGAGTGGTGGAGAAAGCAACACTAACCAATGCAAGGGCTAACTTCAGGCCCATAGTTTTTTCAGGCCCTAAACTCCTAAAGCAACACCAATCAAAGGAATGGTTTACGCAAGTTCGTACATTAATTTGTTTATGCAAGTTCATCAATTAAATTTGAAACTAAATGTTGTACGAAAAAGTTGTGTGAATATATGTGAGCTAAAATTGACACACACATAAGTACACAACTAATTTAATCATGTATACATAAATGTATCAATGGTTATCACTAAATCCATCGGTAGATTATGACAACTATAATAGCTTAAAAAAATGAAAAATGATTGAATTTAAACACATGTATTAGCATCTAATACCAATATATATTAGATATTAGACACGCCTTCGATATAACGTTTCAATACTACATTGGTTCAATAAGAAAATCAAGTTCAAATTAATTACTTTCAAAAAGTTCACATTTCTGTTTTGATCACTTGTAACTAAAGTTTTGTATAAGCTACAAATAAGCAGCATTTTGTCAGCACCAAGAATTTCCAATTACTTGGATGATCTATGAATGTCAATCTCAACCAAAACTATGTATACATGTCAAAATAAATCATTTCTATATCTTTTTTCTTTCTTTATTTTTCCACAAATGAATTCAAAAGTTAAACCTGAACTTAACTTCCTCATGAAGTTCTTGATCATGAATTCAAGCTATCACTTCTCCTTTTGATCAACCAATAACCAAAACCTCCAACAAGAATCAAAATTATAAAACCATCAAAAACTCCTACTACTACAAATATCCATCTTTTCACATTATGCTTCTCATCATTTCTACCACTTCCCTTTGGAACTTTAACCATATAACTAAATCCTGTCCCTTCATCTACCTGTTTGAGACCAAGGACTAGTCTATAAAGATAACATTCGGCCGCGGCCGCGGCCGCGCTCGCATTCCTAAAATATAAAGCAGCAGCACATTTACAGTCCTGTAAACATAAATCCGAGCACGTTTCGCGACTAACATTGATGATTTCAGTAACACCTTTGAGCACACTATTTACATTATCAATTTCCAACATTTCTGCTTCTATACCGCCACAAAACCCTCCGGAAAATCCTTCGTTACAATCAGAACTACTACCCTTTCTGTCATCATTTGTAAAAAGCTGAATGCATGAACATGTATTGGAAAATGTACAGATACCATATGGTTTACAAGAAATTGGAAGATCACATGTTCTGTTAAGTGCTTGAAATGAAGCCTCAAACTTTGATTTCTCAGATGAGTAGTAATAAAGTCCAAAATTTCCTGTTTCATTTTTCAGTGCTAAAAACTTTATTGGATGAATACTTTGAGATGGAATTTGTGCTATTTTCTTGTACTTGACATCAAAAAATAACAACCCTTTTGAACTTAGCTTAATATATGTAATACTTCTATTCATAGAAGGTTGAAATTCCCAATAAGAATATTTCAACTTACCAGAGTTCACATATAGAGCAACCTTATTGTTTTCAATTTCAAAAGAGTAGAACAAGCTTGAGTTGGTTCGCGACGATGTCAATCGAGTCGCAATGTCGAGTTGCTGGCTTCTGAGCATTACATCAGTTGGAAAATTGAAACTTTGCCATTTTATATTGTTGAGTTCATCTACAAGCACAAGGTTGCCTGTCTTCAATATTTGTAATCTCTGCTTCAAATGAGTCAATGCAAGAAACCATGTATAAGATTCTATGCAATGCAGCTTAATTGAGTATCTATACACAACATTAGTTACATAGATTTTCATTTATATTAAGACATTTCAATAAGCTGTTTTCAACTTATCAAGGTATATTATGAAAACAGCTTATAGTTTATTTGAAAAAAGTTTGACTTTTTTTTGTTATAGAAATAATTTATATATAAACATTATTTACATAGTTTTGTATTTATTTTATCTAATAGCGTAAACACTCATGAAACTCAAACTGTTTGAGAGAGCTTATGAAAATAGTTTATGACATATTCATAAGCTATTCTCAACTTATTTGATAAGCTCTCATAATAGTTTATGCAAACTTCATATAACTTATAACAAGTCAGCTTGACTTAATTTTATCTTTTGCTATAAAAATTACTTATATATAAACAATTGTATAATACAACTTATACTACAAGCACTTAATTAAGCTATTCATCCAAACAAAATCTATATCATTATCATTATATCTATAATCCTATGAATCATTGACACAAACACCGACACTGACAATTATTAAGAAAAAATAATAATTGCAAACACAGTGACCATGTCAAACCGTGTCTGACATGTGTCAAAGACCAATACACCTTCGATATGAAGTGTTAGTGTTATATAGCTATAATCTAAGCATAATATAATACAGGTAACACTAATGACTAATATGGGGCTAAAAAGATTTTACCTTCACACCTTGTTCTGAAGTCCCAGTTTTCCATCCAACTTTTTCATTAGGACCTTTAAGCCTTAAATCACCATCCATAGTAAACTCTACCAAGCATTTCTCAGTAACATAAAACTTGGAGTAATGACCAGAATCCCAAACCTTAACATCACCAACAAAAACTTGCAATGAGCATGAATATTTCCCATTAACACCTTCAATGCTCAATGCAACTCTGAAATTTGGTTCTGTCTCATTTGTCTCCATAAAAAAACCACTTCCTATGAAACCAACATCATACTTCATAGGAACTACAACCATAAATTTGTATCCAACACCAACATCAGATTCAGAAAATGCAAAATAATTGAACAGAAAAACAAAGAAAAGGAAAGGGAAAAAAAGCTTCATTAGTAGCAACAAGTTTTGTTTTTTCTTTTTTAGAATAAATATTTGATGTATTTGAGAAATGGGTTTTGAATATTGTGGTAAGCATGATTAAAGAAACTATGCAAGACCCACCTCACACTCTCAAAAAGGTTTTTAGCTTTCATGTTGTTGTTAACTTTGGCTTAAAAAAATTGCAAATGAATCAATACACGATGTTATTCATATCAACATTTTTTTTTTGTTAATCATATCAACTTTTTTTTATTCATATCAACTTTTTGATGGAGTTATTAGAAATTTGAAAAATAAAAGTAACGCACCACTAAGATTGTTGAACACTGACTAGTCCATGTGAGAGTTTTTTATGTGAGTAAATAAATGACATTGATGTTAGTTTTTTTGTTTGAATTTTAGGTATAGCATTAATGAAATTTCTAATTTTGTAACTTTGATGTTATCGAATTTCCTCATTAAAAGAATTGAGCATTTAAAAGCCCTGCACCAAATTAATTAATTCTTAAACTTGATTTTTGCTGTCATGAAATTTTTTAAGCTGCAATCATGTAATCATTGTTGTCTCATATTAAAGAAAAAAAATCATATTTTTGTTTATAAAAGAAAAGTTTTATTTAAGGACATTTGTTAAGCAATTAAAAATAAAAGTTTTACATTAAAATTCAACACAATTTAGATTTTCAATGAGTTGGAATATACACTTTTCAATGCATTCTAAATAAAAAAAATTATATTTTGTTTATTAACTGTTCACGTCTCTCTCTCTGGAGTACTTATTAGTATTTCTTTAAAAAAAAAATTATATAATTATTATTACAGACAAATCAAGTAATTAAACTCAAATAGTTAATAAATTTTAGTTAAAAATGATACGGGAGAAAACTTGAGTTTAATTTGATTCCTGTCTGAACAAGAGGGATAAAATATAAAAAATTGTCAGTAATGATAAAAAAATTTAAACAGAATTAGTAATGGATATTGTTTAATAGGTGAATAATGGTAACAGTTTACAAGAAAATTTGACCAATTTAATTATATATATATATATATATATATATATAAATTTAATGTCATGCACTTATTCTTTTATGAATAAATACAGATTTCATTTTATTATTATGAATCGTGAATTTTTGTAAGTAGAAATCAAAGTAATACTATTTTTATATTCTTGTTTAACTGACAAATAACGATATGTGAATTAATTATGGTGGAATTTATAATCTCTTTTAAAATAAAAATAAAAATACAAAATAAAAATATTGAAGTTGTACTCTAGAATTTATAATATTTAGACACATTGTGCATTGCACTAAACCACTTGCACCCTCTGATGATATCTTGAGGCATTTTAATACACAGTTTAAGTTTATTAGGATTAGACAATTGGCAAAAAAAATTTAAGTCTTGACATAAAGTATAAATTTATATCTTATATAAGTTTCTTAAAAGTAACATTTATTGAGGAACAAATGGTCTGATGGGAGTTGGAGATGCTCATAACAAAGAAAAATTGAAGATGCTATAGTTAGCATACATAGACTCTAACTATCCTTATAAACTCTATCGTACAAAAAGAAATTGCAACAGTATTGTCTGGTCCTAATTTATCTTCCATATGTGTATACCCAAAAATTATTTTCCTTAACATATACAGTGTAAAAATAATTAGACTCAAATATTATAAGTTTCAACTACCAGAAAATCTTCTGAAAAAATTCAAATTTTAATTTTTATTGAAATAGTTATATATTGGTCAAATTTTATTTATATTTATATCTTCTTTTTTTTTTAATCAAAGCATTAAGAAAAAAATATATAATACTTCAATCTTAAATATAAATGAAAATATATAATAAAATTGATACATTTGATTTAAATTTAAATCAATTTTCTAATTAATATTTTTTATTTTTGAAAAAAAATTTATTGTAATTAACTCTGATACAACTGTGAAGTCTCGAGTTCGAGTTCAAAACAAAACATTTAATCTAATTGAACTAAAAATTAAGACTTTTTTTAATCAATTTTAATTTATATTTAATATGGGAGAGCAGTGAAAAAAGCTTTGTACGAATATTTAATTAAGTTAAAGTCATAAATTATGTTATTGAAATACTGGTAGATGATGATGATTTATGTGGGGTTGAGTTTTGAAAGTGCGTTATATTTAAGGGGTTGAATTGACTTTGAGCGTGGGTAACCGAGATCTCACGTGGGACCCTCTCCATCAAATTCTGTTGATTCAATTGAGTGCCATTCTTAGTGGACATAAAAATAGCAAAGTGTCTTGTGAGGTTTTTGAGTGGTGGGTTTAAGGAAAAAAAAAACTGGATCTTTGTCGTGCATACATGACACGTGGACATGATTATCTCGTGACACGTGTACCATTGCTCCTGCTGATGCTGCTCTTACGGTTGTGTGACATGTTAAGGTTCCATCTTCCAATTTCCAAACCTCCATGTGATGTGGTGATGTCAATCTTCAATTGCAATGTTTATGTTCTCTTTTCGATTCTATTCTTGGATTGGAGGAAAGAACTTGCTACTATGTTTACTTTGTGAAAAAATTGGCCCATCCCATGCTATATGGATATTATCATATAAGGCTTTCAATCCACACCATCACCATCTTTGACTTCAAGGGAGATAAACCTATAAAATAATATATTTGTCTTTAAATATAACATTTTATTAATTAAAGGTTTAAATATAATTTTGATCATATAAATATAACAGTTTTTAATATTAGTTTTGTAAAAAGATTTATTTAGATTTCATCATTGTAATATTAGAAAAATTTATTTTTGTCTCAAGTTTTACAAAAAAATGTCAATTGACAAAGGGAAACGTGGACCAAACATTTAAATATGTTTTTATTCTTGTAAATATAACAGTTTTCAGCTTTAGTCCCTAAAAAATATTTGTTTTGATTTCATCTTGCAATATCAAAAAACTTTATTTTTAATCCTTAACGTCAAATGGACGATACAAAAACGTGAGCCGACAAATAGAGGCAAACATGGACCAATCGTAGCACTCTAATGAGAATGTTAATTTAAATATCAGAATAATTTGTATACTTATTTTTACTTGTTATTTAAATATTGTTTCGGTTAAATTTGTTTAGAATAATTATTTAAATTTGTATTCTCATTAGAGTTTGTATACTTATTTTATTAGAAATAAGTATACAAATTATTTTTATTTGTTATTTAAATATTGTTTCGGTTAAATTTGTTTAGAATAATTATTTAAATTTGTATTCTCATTGGAGTTTGTATACTTATTTTATTAGAAATAAGTATACAAATTTTATATTTGTTATTTAAATATTGATTCGATTAAATTTGTTTAGAATAATTATTTAAATTTTTATTCCACATTTTCCTCTATTTGTCGGCTCACGTTTTTGTAACGTCCATTTTATGTTAAAGACCAAAATTAAAGTTTTTATATAATGCTGGGATGAAATCCAAACAAATATTTTTTTAGGGACTCAAACTAAAAACTGTTATATTTACAGGGACCAAAAATATATTTAAACGTTTGGTCTACATTTTCTTTTGTCAATTAACGTTTTTTGTAACGTCTACTTACGTTAAGAATCAAAAATAAATTTTTCTGATATTATAGGGATGAAATCCAAACAAAAATTTTTATAGGATTAAAACTAAAAACTATTATATTTATAGGGACCAAAAACATATTTAAACCTTAATTAAATCACGAGAATTAAAAAAATTAATAGAAGTGTTAAATTTGTTGACAATTGATATTATTTTTACAATTTTATACTTTTTAAGTTTCAAGAGAGAAAAACAATAACAATTTGTTTATTTTGTAAAAATACTTTTTGTTTTTATTTTTTAAAATTTGTGTCAATTTTACTCATTAATAAGAAGATAAAAGATTTTTTAAGTAAACAATTGTTTATATTTCTAAAAACAGTAAAAATGTCAAAAAAAAAAATAATAAT
>JBBPBP010000003.1:5173857-5186089 GCA_037974735.1 Cicer chorassanicum
ATGATTTGAATACAAAAACAATACATATATAGCCTTTTCTATTTTTATTTTTTAATTTATGTTAAATTTATTTTGTTAATAAAAAAGTACGAGACTTTTAAAATAAATAATTACTCACCTTTTTAAAAATAATTTAGATATAAAAAAATTATGTTTATTATTTCTATAAATCTATCTTCATTAACTATTAGTTATCTCTTTTTTTAGTAATGATTGACTTCAAAAATATTTTATTATATAAAATGAATATATATTTTAAAAATAAAAACTTAAAATATATTCAAAAAGTAAAAGTGACTTAATTAATTTTAACACTTATCTAATTTCTGCACCTTGAATAGAAATATCTGCAAAGATTACAATGTCTTTAGTCATGGGATTTCCTCCTACACCAAAATTGGAAAAGGACAAACAACTACTCCTTTGATATTATTTTTTTATGAATATTCCATTGTGATCATTAAAAGTTTCTAAACAAATAACAAATTTAGTGATGTTGTTCTTATGACTATGGAGATGGTTAGCAACTCTTTTGGAGCCCAACTCAAAATTCATAGGACACTGTTGCAAATCGTGCACCCATGCTAATGCTCGTCACTGATACAAATGCTCAGTTACTCTATTTTGAGGAGATGAATATGACGCATTGACATTGCATATGTAATATTCTGTGTTGATTTTTGGCCACATGCTCAGTCACTTTTCTAAACAATACTCTCTCTGACATGATTCCAGAGCTTGGTATTTAGTTAGTTTCCAAATGCTCCACATACTATATTTAATCAATTGTCTAATTAAACAAATTTTCTTATAAATAATAGAAAAATGGTAATTTTATAAATATTATTATATTTTTATGATTATGCACTGTTAATATAAATTATTTTAATATAGACAATTTTTAAAAATAAATAATTATATCATCTTATCATATAATTATAATTATCATCATAAAATAATTGTTTATTTTTCGTTTTAACCTTATTCTCTTTTTCTAAACAAATAGAAATGATTATAATTTATGACTGGGATGTTTCTTCTCATTTACCGTTCACGAATACATTGTCTATTTTTACCGCAGTAAATTCGCAGCAGGAATTCTCAACCAATCACATATTTGCACGTCATTACCCCTCACCCGTTCCCTATATAAACCTTCCCCGTTCTTCTCTCGTTCCTTCAAATCCTGATTCTCTCTGTTTTCTTCTATTTTCTTTCTTTCTTTCCCTTTCTCTCATCGTGCGGTTTCGGGTCGGGTCCTACATTTTGGAACCATCACCGGAATCCTCCGCCGACAGGGAGAAATGACAGGATCAGTAGTCGCAAAGTTGATCCTCCGCCGATCACCACTACCACAAAGCCGATTCATCTTGCAACGAGGCATTTCTCAGCAGGCAGCAGAGAGGACAAAAGACGTTACCGCAGAACCACCGGTATTGCCGGCGTTCGATTACACTCCGCCGGCGTACACCGGTCCCTCCGGCGACGAAATCCTCGCGAAACGCAAGAAGTACCTTAGCCCTTCAATCCTCCACTTCTATAAATCTCCGGTGAGGATCCACCGTACCGGATAATTCGTCGTTAATTAATAATTATCAACCGTCAAGAATTAACTGTATTTTAATTCTGTTAATTTTTGATAAATAAATGCAACAGTAACTGAAATTAAATAACTGAATAATGAGTTACTAATGATAACTGATTTTGCGGGATTGTGATTGTGTGTGGGAGAGTACAGCTGAACGTGGTGGAGGGGAGGAGACAGTACCTATTCGATGAAAACGGGAGGAGGTACCTTGATGGATTTGGAGGGATTGCTACGGTGTGCTGCGGCCACGGCCATCCTGATGTGGTCGCAGCTATCGTGGAACAAACGAAACGGTTGCAGCACTCAACGGTTCTGTATCTGAACCATGCCGTTACTGATTTTGCGGAAGCCTTGGTTTCTAAACTTCCCGGTAATCTTAAGGTAAGCTTCGTTTAACGTCACCGTAATGTTAACTGTGTCAGTATTTAATTTATTTTTTTTACTGAAACATTATTAAAAAATTTCGTTTAAACATGCAATTAGTCGCCGTAAAATGTAACAGTTGATTGTAAAATAAATTTTTTTTTTAAGTATAAATCTCTACAAAATGCAAACAATTTTTTTTTAGTTTAAATCTATAAAATCTAAGCTAACTTATCTCAAATTATTTCTGCAAAATGCAAAATGCAATAGTTTCTGCAAAATCTAAGAAATTTATTTTTCTTGATTTTACATTAAAAAAATACAATAGCTAACTTATCTCAAATTATTATAATGATTTTCCAGAATATTAAGGTATTTATACACGAACTTATCTTTTGCTGAATAATATAAGAATATTTTTAAAATAATGTTATTAAATATGTATATTAATTGACTTTTTTATATTTTAGGCCAACAAATATATTTATTTATTTTTGTTTATAGTTGAGGGTACCTATCAGGAGAGTGTTATTAATAATCTTTATACGTGGGACCCACATGTTTTTAATATTAAAATATATAAATATTGTTAAAATGTAACTATAAAAAATTAATGGTTGAATTCATTCAAATTAGAAAAATTACGTGTTTATTGAATACTAATATTAAAAAATAAATGATGAGTATATGTAAGATTTATTTAGGAAATCGTACTCTCAATGATTGTTTATCAAACACGCTCACATGTATTATTATATGCCAGATCATTTAGCTTTTTAATACCACTCATAAGGGATCGATTAAAACACAGTCTATTGAGATTTAGTTTTTGTCACTTCAATTGGAAAAGAAAAAAAGCGACTGACTAAAACTATTATATTAATGTATTGGATAAACCTAATAATCAGGTCAAATTTTATTTATATTCAGAGTTAAGGAGCTTAATCATTCTATTAAAAAAAGAGATTCAATTATATACTATAGTAGTAGTATGTTTAGAAGGACCGATCCCTTCCATTTGAAAAAATAACTGCATAGAGTGAGCTCAGTTTTGTATTATAGCTTTAATACCAAATCATCTGTTTTTTTATCATCAATATATAGTATATATAGTACTAAACTGGAATTGGAATTAAACTTTAAGGTTTAATTTTATACAGTTAAGAAATACGCCAAATTACACACAAGTTTTCTAGAAGATAATTTTCAGTTTGAATCTCGAGAAACTTGTTGTGCGAAGAAGAGTATCTCATTTAGTAATTATTAGTGGTTTGCAGTATTGAAATAATTGGTCTCAGGTTAATTTTTAAGAAAATATCTCTACCAAAGAAAAAATATCAGCATACTCAAATAAAAAACCAAAAAAAAAAAAGATACTCCCTTATTGGTACAATAAGTTCTAACCTATTAATTTTCAAATTTAATTCTTATAAAGTGAGTAATTTATTAAGTTAGAACTGATTTCGTAAGAATTAAATTATTATTTTGAATTAAACTAGTTAATTAAAATCATTTAGGAAGACCATAGTTTTCAAGCTTTTCTATGTGTTATAGTTATTATTATAGTTACAATATATAATATATTACTAGTATACAGTTAAGGTTCAATGATAAATATATACGAATAAAATATTAGATAACTTTGTTTCGATCATGGAGCATTGAGTACGCCAATTAGATATTTAATAAACTACTTTAATCGTCAATTTGTCAATATCATGGGATTGGAGTTTGCTATGCTGGCGTGGGGTGATATCGATGGTTTCGTGGCCAAAAGATAATGTCTCTTGTCCATGTCTAACAACAAAACCCCTCCATCACCTAACTCACCAGAGAATCCGAAAACAAACAATTTACTTTAATTTGTTTAAGTTTCACGTCCAAATACACCCAACCAAACACATAATTGAATCACAAATTATCAAATAATATCTCAATTTTTATAAAATAATATCCCATTTGATTAATGGGAGATCTGAAGATATATATACAGTATTTCAGAACAAGTATGCTCTAATTTTTTAAACCATTACTTTGAGATAAAGATGTTCGAGTTTATATGGGGCTGAAGTTTAATTGTTCAAATTTCACTCTCCATCAAATATTTATTTATCAAAAATATGTTTTATTATAACTAATTGATTGAGTATGAATATTTATATCTGAATTAATTCTTATCACATCAGATTTATAAGCATCATTAAAACAAATATTAAATTAAAATTTCTTAACTAATGTCTTGTAAGTACAGCTCAGTTGCAAAGATATTGATAGATTTGAACTCTCGAGTTTAAAATTTTCTATACTTTTGCACTTATAGTGTGTAGGTTTAGTCACTGGACTATTATTGAAATACAAATTTCTTAGTGAATTTCAAATTCTTACTACTAGTATTGCAAAATTTTATTTTAGCTTATCAAAAGCTAATGCTTAGTTGCTTACGATTAAGATTAATTAAATATTTAGTAATTTCCATAAAGTAGCGGTTTAGTTCTATTATCTATTATAAATGACTTGTACAAAAATACATAAGAAAAAGATTAGTTGAAGATAAATAGTGAAATATACAGATGGGAGCGATGATAGGCACTTTCAAATTTTTATTATTGTAATAGTTTTAGTGCTTTACACGTTTAAATTTTTCTTTTTACAGTATTGTTTTACACGTTTACTTTAGAAATATGATATATATCTTGGATTATTTACTTACATGTTTCTGTAAAAGCAAAATACTTACATCTAGTATTTTTTACTTGCCAGATATTGTTTCGAGACATTTGATATTTTGTCTGTGCGTGTGTATAAAATTTTGTTTATGTTTCTTGTTAATTTTGAATGGGAAAACTGTGTGTGACTATTATATGTAGGTGGCGTTTTTTACAAATTCTGGAACAGAAGCAAACGAATTGGCGATGATGATTGCAAGGTTGTACACGGGATGTCATGACATAATATCACTTAGAAATTCATACCATGGCAATGCAAGTGGGACTATGGGGGCCACTGCTCAAAGCATCTGGAAATTTAATGTTGTACAGGTATACTGTGAAATTTTATTTTACTTCCTTAAAAATTCATGTCTTAAGTTATGTTTGGATTCTTGTAAAAAAAAAAAAGTATTGTTTGGATTAGTGCTGGAGTATGAAATACAGAATAGGCTAGATGGATTATATAAAATGAATGCCATTTTAATTCATTTAATTCTACTTTGTTTCTTCTTATACCACTGATTCAAATATATTCGATAATTGAAAATAACATTTAGTTCTAAATAATAATTTTTTTTTACATTTATTTTAGATCCTAGAGAGTTATAAGTTGTGGACTAAAAAGTAGTTTTGAGGATATGGAATTAGAATTTCGAATTGGAGAAAAACACGTGGCGTGTCCCACTTTCTCTTTGTATAGAAACTTTCGAATTTTAACCCGTGCTAAATTGCTTGCACAATTCAAATAATTAAAGTACAATATTTTTTGTCTTATATTAACTTAATTTGGAACGAAATTGACTTATAGGTAGTAGTGGACTGGACTAACACATATACGTAGCTGACGCATACTTTCACTAAACTTTTATATGTGATAGCAACACTAACGGAGTTTGGCATCGCTGGGCACATTTCTATCAACTACGAAAGTGACTGGCTTGTTATCGCTAGCATTTAAAAAAGGAATAAATATCTCTGGAAATTAACTAAGTAATAGGTTCAGATAAGTACTAAAGTGTTATGACAATGATTTCTTATGATAATGAAAGCGTGGACCCCCTTAAGCAAATAATAATTTACACCATTACATGGGTATCCTGTCTTATTCATTCTCAATCAGGAGTATGTTATATGTTATCTTGGCCCAAAATTAGTATTATTGTTGTTATGGAAATGTATTTTACTATTTGCCAATTGCCATGTGAATTCACGTGCAAATTGTGTATTATTTTTCTAATACAAACACAAACATCAAACACGACAATGAAATTAATACATTGACATTGTTTATAATTTGAAAAAATTAATTAATTGAATGTAATACATGTGTCAGTATCAAACTAAGTCACGTGTAGGACGTTGAGACATGTATTTGATAAATGTAGGTGCTTCACAAATATTTTTTTCTACTTTGCTTAACAGTTTTTTTTTTGTGCTACCAGAGTGGTGTTCATCATGCAGTAAATCCAGACCCTTACAGAGGTGTTTTTGGCTCCGATGGGGAGAAGTATGCAAGAGATGTCCAAGAGATCATTAACTTTGGAACTTCAGGAAATGTTGCTGCGTTCATATCTGAAGCTATACAGGTAAGTATCTATGGTGAAGCATAGACGAGTTCCATTTTGTTAAAGAACAATTCCATTCAAATCTTTTTCACAAACTTCACTTTTTGGCCCTCAAGCATGTCTCATTAGATAGTGACATGATAGACCACTTTTTTAGTTAGTGTTATTACATATCAAACTTATCAGTAAATGTTTTACTTTAAGAAATTGTCTAAAAATACTAATGGCGTAAACTGATGTTTTATGAAGTTAATCTGTGTGGTATAATTTCCCATCTAAAGTGAATCGGTCATTTGATATCATAAGTTTTTTTTTGTTGTTAACAAACACAGTTGTTGATGTTGCTCTTGTTGTTTTATGGTAGGGAGTAGGGGGCATTGTTGAATTGGCACCTGGTTACTTGCCTGCTGCCTATGATATTGTTAAAAAAGCTGGAGGTCTTTGTATTGCTGACGAGGTTCAGTCTGGGTTTGCTCGCACTGGTCATTTCTGGGGATTTGAAACCCAAGGTGTTCAACCTGACATAGTAACAATGGCAAAGGTAACTAACTCTTCTCTCCTTGTCAGATTTGAAACAACCATCTTAATTTAACTATTGGTGCCAAAGAATATAGAATATTTGCCTTGTCTGGTCATGAAAGTGCAACATAGAATGGTTTTAAATTGCTGTTGCGGTCGAAGTTAAGTTGCGAAACTTATATTGTGGTAAAACGCAAATAAATGCGGTCACAATTGTGGTCGTGATGCCTGATGCCTGATGCAACCACAATTTGATTTGCAGTAATGATGATTTTGATGTCTCTGCACCAAGAATGCAACCACAATCGTGGCTGTAGTTGACTGAGATTTTTTACAATATCAAGAATCAGATGCGATTGTGACTTTGATTTAAAACCTTGCATATGTCTATATACACACATAATATGTATCATGTATGCCTAGTCTACTCAAGTATGTATGCTCATTATTGCTGGCTTGTTTTCTTGATTTTGCTTTTGGCAGGGTATTGGAAATGGCATTCCACTTGGGGCTGTTGTAACTACTCCTGAGATTGCAAAGGTCTTGACTCACCGAAGTTACTTTAACACCTTTGGTGGAAATCCTGTTTGTACAGCTGCAGGACTGGCCGTTTTAAAAGTAATCGAGAAGGAAAAGCTTCAAGAAAATGCATTTGTAGTGGGGTCCCATTTGAAAGACAGGCTTAATGCACTCAAGGACAAATATGAATGTAAGGTTTCATCTCCCTTATCCTTACCCGTCTAATATTAACGTACAACCTTTCATGAATTCAAACTTCTTGGTTTTCTTTTATAGTAATTGGTGACGTGAGAGGAAAAGGATTGATGCTTGGAGTTGAACTTGTCACTGACCGTGAACTCAAAACACCAGCAAAAGATGAAACACTTCATGTCATGGATCAAATGAAAGGTAAAGTCTCAATTGCTATAGGCTAAGTGTGTGTTTGGATTTAGCAACAATCACTATGTGACTGTGAGTTGAGCGAAAAGCTCCAATTTCTAACTTTATAAAATCACAATTAGAATGCTTTGAGAAGCGAGAATGATGAATTCAACGTGAATCCAAACATAGGTTTAGTTGTTCCTAATTTCCTGAAGTCAAGGATTCCTTGCATTCATAACGGTTTCTAGCCATATTTTTCTGTTTTCTTATATGTCACTAATAAGTTCCTCTGTTGTTACCACAGAATTGGGAGTGCTGATTGGAAAAGGTGGCTATTATGGAAATGTATTCAGAATTACACCTCCCTTATGTTTCACCAAAGAAGATGCAGGTAACATTAGCCTCTGATTCTCTTTTTTTGTTAACATTAGATAAATAAATAGTACTACTAATCTTGGTCTTTATTACTAACAGCTTGTTTATTTTTATGGGTGCAGATTTCCTTGTGGATGCCATGGACTACACATTATCTAGAATGTGAAGTGAAGGCTTAAATAAGATGCAAATGTAAATAAATCAAATGTCATCTATATTTTACGTTAAGCTAAACTCTGTTAGATTATTATCTGCAGCAAGTAAAATTTATAAATTTTACATGCAGGCTTTAGACCTATCTATAGTTGCCATTTGCCAACTGCCATCATGGAAAACGAATGAGCCAACAACTCGTTGTCTCTCGGTTATCTTATCTCATCCTATTTTTGTCTGCTGCTCCTTTAATTTTTTTCGCATATGCTAATCCTGATATTTCTTCCTTTTTTGTTTTGTTTTGGTCGTACCATTTCAATTGTGATTGAGGGTTGCAGTTATGGTACAAATTTTTATATTGAGAAAAAATGCAACCAAATGCGACCGCAATAGTGGTTGCAATATCATTCTTGAGACCTTTAAAACCGTTATATTATGTGAAGTACAAATTCCACGTAGACATTTGGCAAGACACAGACACGTCGACCCTATTAATGTAAAATATATAGGATACCGACACCGTCGTGTGTTAGACACGGCAATAAGTCTAATTATAGAGGTGTTAGTGCTTTATAGGTTATATTGCAGCTACAATAATTACAGTCATAGCAATTTAGAAATATCAATTCTACATTATTGAATGCTGAAACTAGAATGCTTTTTGGAGCAATTGGAAGTTTAATTCTGGCTTATAGTAATTATTTTGTATAAAAAAAACACAGAAGGACTATATCTATTTTGTATGAGCTATGCATCTTTTCCGAGTCATGTTTATTCTAACTGTTGTTAATAAAATTTATTTCTCCGAAGATTTGGACAGCATTCTAAACTTTCTACTATTTGAGGAAGAATTTGACCACCAGTTTATTTTATTTTATTTTATTTTTTTAATATACCACTTTCTGTTTTTTATTAATTTGGTTTTGGTTTAGTTTGTTTAATAGTGAAGTTATGTGTAGTTATTAGGCAGTTATGTTTTAGGTATTTTTTGCTAAGTTTCAGTTGATTCTTGGAGAATATATTGTCTATTTTAATGTAGCTAAGGCAGGTGAATCATATTGTATTCTTTCTCTTTGATCAATCTATGAGGTTATTCACTATTTCACTTTCTTCATTCTTTCATCTATCAGAAGTGTTTGTTCTTATAAATTTAGGACACCATCTGTATGTTAGTGAAATATATTCTCATCAGCAACTTTCCACTAAACAATGATGTTTCCATCAAGGCTGGGGTTTTGTTTTACTAAAGAATTATAATCTTACGAATCCTTTGTGGCCAGTATATTGGACCCCTGTAAGAAATTGAGACTTTTCTAAAATATTTTTTAAGCTAAAATTATGTAGTTATTTTCTGTTGAAGCGGGTATGGTTAGGTAAAAAAAGACATATATTTAGGACTGATAGATGTATTGTGTACAAATGTATTATAAACTTGTTGCTATGTTGTTTTCTGCTGCACATATTCTTGTACACACCTTTGGGCAATCTAATGGCTAATGCCTGATCATTTCTTAGTTTGGATTTTGTAATATTCTCTCTGAAATCATAGTTCAATTGATTGATAATTGTTAAAATTAAGAAAATAGTGTAGTATTAAATATATACATAGCTGCCAATGAATTATAAAAGAGAAGACTAAGGGAGCCCCGACCAGGGATATTTTGTAATACATAGCTGCCAATGAATTATAAAAGAGTAACTCTTTGTAAATCACTATGATTCATAATTTTGTATTATTTTCTGTCAAAATTAAATCAAAATTATGGTTAAATTTTATGTTGTTGTTCACGAACTCATTTGTAAAATATCCATGAAAATAATTTTGTTGCACTCAAGTGAATACCGAACTTCAATTAAAGATGAATCGTTTAAGAAAATTTGAATTTAAATACACATTGAAATAATTCTTGTTCAGACATTACTTATATTCCACTTGAACTCCGAATTATTAGGAATTCAATTTTTTGAGAACCCCGAGGGTTAAGAAAAAAAAAATGAATCATATTGATTTCCAAAGAGTTACTTTGTAAAACTTTTAATATAAATGTTATTTTTCATTCAACTCTTAAATAATAATAGTTAGGATGATCATAACAAGGGCCAAAGTTTACATATTTACACTTTAATAACTTTTTGTATTATACAAATTTAACCTACCTATTAATCATGCCGTCATGAGAAAGTGGTGTTGGAGGTGGATAAAGAAGGTTTGCGATTTAAGGTCATTTCTCATGAATATGGGTGGGGAATATCTAGTAGCGGGAGAAGTAGAGGTAAGAGGTCGATTTCATGGAGAGACATTCATCTGGTTAGGGAAGGGTAAGAGGGAGTCAAAAGGATTGGTTTAATAAATAACCTTTTTAGGGTGGTGGAGGATAGGCATGATACTTCGTTTTGAGCAAATTTGTGGGTTTGTGAAGAAGTTTTAAATGTTTAATTTGGTCATTATGTTTAATAGAGGAGTTGGTGTTAGTGGTGAGGTTGGGTGTGGAGGAGAAGTCTATTTCAATGGGAAGATGATCTTTTGTTGGAGTGTTATTATGTGTTACACAACTTTTTGTTGTATGATCAAAAGTTAGTTGGGTGTAAAGACATATTGGAGCTGACGAGTATTATGTGAAAGACGCTTATTGCTTCTATTTGAGGGTAACTAACATCCTGAAATCACGCAGTTTGATCTTGTGTGGAACAAAATAGTTTTGTTAAAGGTGTTGGACTTTGCTTAAACATTTTTACTTAACTATATCAACAAAAGAAAATTTAGTCAGGTGTGGAATTGTTAATTTGGGATCTACCTTGTGTGTTGTTCATTGTGGGTTGGAGGAATCACTTTCTCATTTGTTTTTTTACTGTACTTCTTTTGGTGGCTTGTGGTTTTAGTTTTAAGGTGATTGTCAATCTTTTGTGGTTTGCTTAAATGGGTCAAAGCATGACAATGGCGAGAGAGCGGATTTTGCATCCCCACCCTCGCATCCATGTAGTCGGGAAAATTTGCACCTACTCTCATATCTTATCGAGTGTGAAATTTAAATCTTCATCTACGCCCGCAACAGAGTTCAGATTTACCTGTATGTACCCGCACCTATTCATATATATAAAATAAAAAATTTTAAAGTCATTATTATTATAATTAATATAATAAAATAATTATTATAATTTTAATATGTAAAAAATATGAAATCTATTTAATATGTACATGTATATAAAATTCAAAAATGATAATAATATTACTAGCGAAGCTCATTTAGGTGCGGGTGTTGGGTGGATATCAATTTCCAAAACCTGTCTCCACCCCGAAGTTTTAAAGCGGGTTTTCCTCACCCAAATCGGGACGGGTTTAGGTGGGTACGCGGGTGCGGGTTGTGTTGTCATCTATACCTCAAAGGGATAAAACATAAGCTTGGTGTTTTTTTGGCTAGAGTGTATTTGAAATATATAGAAAATTTGAATAATGTGATTTTTGAGTGTAAAACTTTTCTTGCTACTTATTTGATTGATCAGGTTCACCTTTGGTCGTGGCGATGACTATGAAACAATCAACGTGATTTTCAATATAGTTTTCTCATTGGTGCTCATATTTGCGTGTTTGTTTGAGGCTTGAGTAATAGTTGAGTTTAAGGACGCTCATTGTGTATTTTTGGGGAGGGTTATGTTTTTTGTGAGTGATGTTTTAGTAGTGTATCGGTTTTTTTAGGTACATCTTGTGCTTTGTTTGTTAGTGTTAATATAATAATTTTGTCTTTTAAAAAAAATCGTTATATATTATATAATATTAATTGTGTCACATCATTCAATAATTTGATGACACAAGAATTCATTTTTCTTTATTCTCATTCTACTGTTTCTTTGTATATATCTCTATTATTAAAAAACCAACAATAAAAAATGTAACTTTCATTACAAACTTGAATTATATTACAATACTTCAATTAAATTTTAATAATTAAAATGTAACCGTCATAAATTACCACAAAATATATAAAATTAAAATCATCACATCTTAAAAATCAATAATAAAACTTATGCATATATAATCCAATTAAGTTTAAATTAAAATAAATAAAATATGTTGAAACAAA
>JBBPBP010000003.1:5186294-5203187 GCA_037974735.1 Cicer chorassanicum
ATACTATTAAATCACATACATATTAATGTCTAAAAAAAATTCACATGATTCAAGATCAAGTTGACAATTCATAATATCACTTCATTTTAATGATTAATAATATACTACTTTTTGGCACATAAAGGTTAATAACTATTCAAAATGTAACTAAATATATTTTATGTAATTTAATTACATATATTCTTTTTGACACATATGTGTCTCAAGAAAATATTTAATTTACATATGTAAATATACTTTCTAATACATATATATGTAATTACATATATTTTTATCTTTTGTTTGACAAATAATATCTATAAAATTGTAACTTTATTTAGGATAAATATCTATGATATTGTTAGGTTCAAGAATGTTGAATATATAAAAAAGAATAAAGAAATAATATAATTGAACGGTTTGCATTCTACAGTGAGATATTGAATCTGTTATGTGTGCAAAGTTATAAGAGTGACATCTAATGGTATTTTTATGGAGAGACATGAAGCCACGTGGCAGAGAGAAGTCGTTAAGTTAGTTGATAGAAAAAAACACACAAAAGTTTCATTCTTTCACCACTTACTTCCCACTCATTTCGCCCCTTCTCTCTCTTTCCATTCATCTGCAATTCCCATCATCATTTCTTTCCTCAAAAAAACCAGAATACTTTTAACGCTTTATGCTAATTTCACAAAATTTCATCTTTCACACTCATATGAGATTTTAAGCATTTACATTGCCCAATTTTTGTTTATGTATTTTGTTTGGATTTTCAATATTTGATATTGGAGATTTTGATGAGAGGCCGAAATAGAAAGTATATTATCTATGGAGATTTTGATGCAACTTGAGATTTTTTGTTGGCTGTTTCATTACAATTTTTCTCAGATGGAATGGCAGATCCTGCTAGTAATGGGGGTCTTGAACGAGATATTGAACAAGTTGGTTTTTAACCTAACTTTTTCTCTAAATTAATTTTTAGGGTCATTCATTGTCTTTACACATTAATCATACTCCAAATGTTTTTATATGCATAGGTAATGATGGGTAGGTTTTTGCATTACAATTTTTGCCTAAAATAAATTTGGCCAAAGATAAGGGTTTCTCAATTGTTATATGGGATGGAATGTTGGGCAATAAAACACCGACATGAGGATAAAATAAGTGTAGCAGAGATGTGAATGTTGTGTTAGATGTGTGGAAAGACGAGAGAAGATAGGATTCAGAATGATAATATTAGAGTGAGAGTTGGGATAACACCTATAGTAGAAAAGATGGTAGAAACTCGGCTTAGGTGGATAGGAGATTGTAGATTATGTAGTGAGGAGAGTAGATCAAATGGAGGATAGTCAAATCATTAGAGACAAGGGAAGACTTAGGAAAACTATAAGAGAAAATATTAGGAAAGACCTAGAGATTAATGAGCTGGAATGAGATATGCTATATGATAGAACGGCGTCGTTTGATCCATGTAGTTGACCCTACTTAGTGGGAAAAAGCTTGGTTGTTGTTGTTGTTGTATAAGGGTTACTTTGATTGCAATTTATTTGTTTCATTATTGAAAATACTTTAGAAATATCTCTAATTTGTTGATGTTATTTTTTAGAGAAATGAAGGATTGATTACATTTCTTTAGTTAGATGCTTTAACAACTAGAATTTGATGTCTCTTTCAACTCTTTTTGAAGGCACTCGTTACTTTGAAGAAAGGAACTCAGTTAATAAAGTACAGCCGAAAAGCCAAGCCAAAAGTTTGCCCTTTCAGACTCTCCTTGGTGAGATTTTACCTACGAGTTATGAATTAAATTTAGCTCGACTCGGATTATTCGAGGTCCACTGTGACTTTTGAATCTAGAACAAAAGTTTGAGTGCCTCTATTAAACATGTTACACGCATATTCCAATCTTTAGACTAGGCAACATGTGTATGGTGCATTTACTATCTCTAACTAATTTCATATTTAGTGGCATTAACAGGATGAAACAACACTGATTTGGATTTCTCATAAAAGGGAAAGGACACTGAAACTATCTTCAATTTCGCGTATTATACCTGGACAAAGAACTGTAAGTTGAATACTTCGTCGGATGTTAGTTGATGTTCATGGCCATGTTTTCAATCTCATGAAGATTTCTCATGTTTTTTACGATCATTTATCTGCAGACTGTATTTAGAAGATATTTGCAACCAGAAAAGGATTATCTTTCATTTTCACTTGTTTATAATAACGGAGAGCGGACACTTGATCTGGTTAGAAAACGTAATTGATAGTGCATTCGAATTTCTCAATTTGACGAAATTTTTTAATATGGTGATTCTTTTTCTCTTATTTATAGATATGCAAGGACAAAGCTGAGGCAGAGGTATGGTTTGCAGGGCTTAAAGAATTAATTTCCACCGGAAGACATAATAGGCTTACTAAAAGTGAATTATCAAATGTAAGGTTTAACATGAACTCTTTGAATGATCATTTTCGTACTGTTTAGTTTCTATCAATGAAGCTCTGACACAGACTGGTCATTCGATTTTTTTCTTTTCGTACCATTAGTTTCTTGTCACATTCAAACATAGGCATTCATGTATATGATTTCATTGAACACTTCGAAGAATGTGAAATGTGTAGGATAGTATATTTGAAAATCATTATCAGAAGTTGGAAATTGTAACAGCTTAAATCATTAAGCATTTAACTGTCTATTAATCTTACTCTTAGTTTTTTGAGATTATGCACTAGGACCGAGTCCATCTTGTGAAATGCAAGTCTTCTAAAATGGTTATATTTATACATGGAAAGTGAACAACATAAATGTGTTATATCACTCAGTGATCATTTTTTACTATTCTATATTTTTTGTGAGCATGAAACTAAGGTAGTTTATAAATTTTGGTTTCAGGGTGGTATTGATTTTATTCCAAATGATCACCCTTTCGGTGTAGCATTAGAGTTTGCAACAAGCATTAATCGTGGCAGTGGTAGGGTCTCGACTGATTCAGCTTCATCGTGTGGGACGAATCCAAATGTAGGGTTAGATCATACAAATATGCAACCAAGGACAAGTATTGGAGATGGTTTTCGGGTTAGTGTGTCAAGTACACCTAGCTGTTCAAGTGCAGGATCAGGACCTGATGACATAGAGTCACTAGGAGATGTTTATATATGGGGAGAAGTTTGGGCTGATGCTGTTTCATCTGATGGAAGTGTCATTCAATTCCCTTCCACCACAGATGTATTGGTTCCTAAGCCTTTAGAGTCGAGTGTCGTTCTCGATGTTCAACAAATTGCGTCCGGTGTGCGTCACATGGCTTTAGTTACTAGGCAAGGAGAAGTTTTCACTTGGGGAGAGGAATCCGGTGGCAGACTCGGTCATGGAATGGATAAAGACTTCGGCCGGCCTCAACTTGTCGAGTTTCTAGCAGTTACTAATGTGGAGAGTGTTGCGTGCGGAGAGAATCATACGTGTGCCCTATCGATATCAGATGATCTTTTCTCATGGGGTGATGGTAGATATAATGTAGGACTTCTTGGACATGGTACAGATGTTAGTCATTGGATACCGAAGAGGGTTAGTGGTCCTTTGGAAGGACTTCAAGTTATATCTGTTGCATGTGGTACATGGCATTCAGCATTGGCAACTTCTAATGGAAAACTTTTCACATTTGGTGATGGAACATTTGGTGTGTTAGGTCATGGAAATAGAGAGAGTGTTTCATATCCAAAAGAGGTACAACTGTTAAGTGGATTGAAGACTATTAAGGTTGCATGTGGAGTATGGCATACTGCAGCTATTGTAGAGGTTACTTTTCAATCCGGTTCAAATGTTTCATCTAGAAAGCTCTTCACTTGGGGAGACGGTGATAAATATCGGTTAGGACACGGAAACAAGGAAACATATCTTCAACCTACTTGTGTATCGGCATTGATTGAATATAATTTCCACCAAATTGCATGTGGACACACTATGACTGTTGCTTTAACTACTTCCGGACATTTATTTACTATGGGAGGCGCCGAAAACGGTCAACTAGGAAATTCATTATCCGACGGAAAAATACCCGTACTAGTACAGGGCAAGTTGGTGGATGAATTTGTTGAGGAAATATCATGTGGAGCTCATCATATTGCTGCTTTGACATCAAGGAGTGAATTGTTTACTTGGGGTAAAGGTGCAAATGGAAGATTAGGACATGGAGATATAGATGATAGGAAGTCACCAACATTGGTAGAAGCCTTGAGAGAAAGGCATGTCAAAAATATTTCTTGTGGCTCAAGCTTCACTTCTTGCATATGCATTCATAAGTGGGTTTCTGGAGTTGACCAATCTGCTTGCACCGGTTGTCGACAGCCGTTTGGTTTTACTAGAAAAAGGCATAATTGTTATAATTGCGGATTAGTCCATTGTCATGGTTGTAGTTCAAGAAAAGTTATGAAAGCAGCATTGGCTCCGACACCAGGAAAGCCTCACCGTGTATGCGATTCTTGCTACACTAAGCTTAAAGCTGTTGAGGCAAATGCAGGTTCCAATCTTATTAGAAAAGTTACGACGCAAGCTCGAGGTTCTATCGATGCAAGGGAACGATTATTCGGCCAAGGAGAAATAAGGTCTACAAAAATTCTTTTTCCGCCTTTCTCAGAACCACTAAAATATCTCGAGATGAGAACTAATAAGCTACCAACTTCACAAATTCCATCAATAACACAAATGAAAGACATTTCATTTCCAAGTTCAACAAGCTCAATTCAAAATGGTTTGAAGCCTGTTATATCTCCAACTCCACCATCAACTCCACCTCTCAATTCAAGATCAGTATCTCCATATGCAAGAAGGCCAAGTCCACCGCGTTCTAACAGTCCAGGATTTTCACGAAGTCTTATTGATAGTTTGAAGAAGACAAATGAGCTTTTGAACCAAGAAGTCTCAAAATTGCAGAACCAAGTAGATTTACTACACTCTTGCTTTTTCTTGTGTAATTCTCTTAGAAAACTCATATGTCACCATTGATAAGTTTATGAAAATTCTTTCTATGTAGAATCGAATTTTGAAGCAGAGAAGTAACATGGAAATTCAAAAGCTACAGAAAAATATTCAGGATGTCGCCTCATTGGCTGCAGAAGAATCTTCTAAACATAAAGCATCCAAAGAATATTTTGAGACCATGATAGTTCAGGTATCTTCATTTTTTTATATTTCAAGGCTATATTTAAAACAATGATAAATGAAATGAGAATCCAAAATCATGTAAGCAGGGGCGGATCCAGGGTTGGACAGCTTGAGGGGATCACCATATAAGTAAATTTTTTATCTAACAAATATATATTTATCAAATTTATTAGAGAACACTCATACTTAAAAGTTTCACACATTAATTATACCCGTGATCTATATCAAAATATAGAATGTCTCTCTTGCATGTCACGAAAATCATCTATAATTGAATCTATACTAAAAATTTTAGCAATTCTACTGTCAATGTATACTAATAAACAATCATTTAAAAATTCATCTTCTATCTTCTTGCAAAGCGTAGTCTTGACGATATTCATAGCGGAAAAAGATCGTTATGTAGTAGCTATAGAAACTGGAAGTGTGAGAGTAAGAGTTATCACTCTATACACAAGATATAGAGTTATAACTCTTACGAATGTATTTTTTTACTTATTGATTTAGTAATATATAAGAAGCAAGACACAAAATTGACTCAAACAAAAAAATGTCTTTAATTATCAGAGTTAATAAAATTTAGAATACAATAAAGTAGCTATAAAATTATGATATTGTGTTACCTTTCTATGTTGATGCTGAGATAAACTCAAGACTTCTCAGAGTGTTCTTTATTCAAGGTTTGAGAAGAAAAAAAATACAAGGAGAATAGTCTTTGTCCATCAATCATTCATAATACATATTTATACCAAAAATCACTAATCCACAATAATCAAATCACTTGTACTATATAATCTCAATCAATAAAATCTGGTTAGTAAAAAGAACCAAGAAAATCTTCACTATATATCAATGTATAGTATCTATTATTTTATATCTCTATATCACTATTTTTTTAAGAAAAAAAAACAAATCACTCTTTGTAAATTAAAAAGTGAAACAAATAATATGGTGGTTTAAAACTATTATTTTTTTTTGGTGATAAGGTTTAAAACTATTCTATCTATTCTTAAAAAAAAACCATTCTATCTAAATCTACAATATTTTCATAAGATACTTTTTTTATCTTAAAATAATCATCGCAATTGAACTTTTCACACAAATTAAGAAAATATGATAAATGAATGAAAGAGAACGGTTATTTTATCAAACTACCCATATCAACTGTTGGTTTATTTTCATTATATCAAGTGTTGGTTTATTTTCATTATCTTAAATGCAAAGTGAAAAATAATAATTTAATGGTGCACACAACATTAATTAACGGCTACAATTAGAATAAAGTAATTAAAATTGATTTAAAAATGATAATTACGTTAAAGACAAAGGGAGTATTATTTTTATTTATTTCAATTTCCACCAACTTTTTTCACCAAGAAAACTGCCACGCATCACTCTCATATCTCCTAAGTGGTTGTGTCGGAGAAAATTATGGCAACAAAGGTAAACAACATATTAATATAATATACATGTATTAAAAGTCACTAGAAATCTAGAATATAGATGATATATTAGGATTAAAAAAAAATTAGAACTGCCATTGAACACGTACGTCCGCCCCTGCATGCAAGTAGGGACATATTAAGAAATCCTTGGCAATTGGTCAAATAAATTATTGACTTTCTTTAGAAAAAGCTCAAATCATATTATTGAATTATGATTGGTTACAATATTCTTTTTTGTTCATAGATATTTATAATAAAGTGGACATGAATATAATCCTAATACCTTTTGAAAATATATAACCCAATGCAACATTAGGAAGAATAAGAAAAAGAAGTCTTAGAGGCTTGCCCTGACTATGACGAGTCTCTGGAACTCAATTTATCTATTTTTTTTCGAAAAAATAAAAAAGAAAATAAATGAATTGTCGACACTAGGAAAGGATTTTGAAAAATCTAGCGTAAGAATATAAATGCATGAACGGCTAAATAAGAATATAAAAGCATAGGTCTCTCCTTGTTTAACCAAGGTCCTGAGTTGGCATGTCCGAACCTGAGTTTGGACATGCAGCAATGTTAAAACTCTTAGGGAGAGTTTGCCGCCCATTTGGGTTCTACAAGTCTCAAAGGATTAATATTTGCAGTTGCACGCGGAAAATACTTGGTTTACACCCATATAAAAAAAAAAAAAAAAAAAACTGCTAGTAAAATACAAATCATGTTTTTGATGAACTACTACAATCATGTTTATTTGAACTTGTGCATTGAGATCTATTATGTACTCAAACTCTTAACTGAGAAATAATTCAAGAAGACAAACTAAACTTGCCTATGATTTTATACAGTTGAAGGAAATGTCTGAGCAATTGCCACCAGAAGTTTTAGAGGGTGAAAAATTCAGAAACATGGTTACTGAAGCTGAAAATTTTCTACAACAAAGTGAAACTGTTTCAAACAAAGGTTCTTGTAAATTGAATGAACAAATAATAGAAGAAAATAATAATGATTCTGCAGCAGCAGTTAACTCATCCCAAGATATAGGAAATGTAATTCAAGAGAGCAATGTACCATCTTCTTCATCCAATATTGAAGCAACGGCGGCGCCACAAAGCTCCGAAAATGATTTGAGATCGTCGAACCCTTCAGGATCAGGGAGAGAAGGAGAAGCACAAATTATTGAACAGTTTGAACCTGGTGTTTATGTGACACTAGTAGTAAAGCCTAGTGGGATCAGAAGTTTCAAACGTGTTAGATTCAGGTACTACAGTTACTTGTTCATCCAACAAATTTTACATTATCAAGCTAACAAGTAATGGACAAATTCTTTGATGTGGGTTTGGAATAACTTATTTACTTTTTATTTAAGCTTATGTCATAACACAAGCACAAGCATGTGTAAAGAATTTATGAAAATAGCTTATGATGTGTTTATAGTTGTTTTCAACTTATTTCAATTAGCTCTCCAAGATAACATATAAAAACAGCTTAAAACTTGTATGAATAACCACATTCCATCTTCAATTACAGAAATGTCTTAAACATAAGCTCATATATAATAAGAGCTTAATCATGTTGTTTACCCAAACACACTATTTTGGGTTATCTTATCATAATTAGTACTTATAAGTGTTTAAAATAGCTTATAACAAGCACATAAGCTGTTTTCAGCATAATTTCTTAAGCTCCTCATAATAGCTTATAAAAACAACTAACATAAAAATTACACGTAGTTTTCCCTTACACACTCTTTGATGATAAAAACAACTTATACATAAGCATTTATATAAGATAAGTGTTTAAATAAGTTGTTGACCCAAAAGTTCTTTAATGAATATAAATTTGTGAATTCTTTAGATTATATTAACATGCATGTTTTTATGATTCTCATTTGATTATCTGAAAAGGTTTTCTATGTCACTCAAGTTATTGCTTTCTTTCTATTCATCCCCACCTTCACATTTCATTGTTTGATGTTTTATGCAGTAAACGAAGGTTTCGTGAACATCAAGCTGAAGAGTGGTGGAACAGAAACAAAGATAGGGTGCTTGAGAGATATAGTCACCTAGCAAAAAATCCTGATGGTATAGGGTCATCTAGCAGTACTCCGCTGCCGCCGCCGCCAGCAGCAGCAGCAGCTGAAGAAAACAATGAGGCAGAACCTTCAGAAACTTAAATCATAGGCATATGTTCATGTTAGTTAATTTGATGAAATGATAAGAAGTATAGAATCATTGTTTAATTTAACAAAGTGAAGTAAGAGTTGTATCTAGGCACATCATGTTCAAGAAGCATTCTACAACACAACATGGATATTAAATCATGTATTCAGTGAGGATAGAAATAGTAGTACAAATGACATAATACTAGATATAGGGAAATTAATGTGTACTTTTTTTTAAATCATAGAGCCTTTTAGTTTTTTTTTTAAACCAACATAGAGCCTTGTAGTTTATAACAATGTTGTTTCTATATATCGTTATATGTTGAATTTCATCCTTAATTATTGGTGCTATAATCTGGTCATCACAAAAATTCTAATTGAACGGAAAAAAGGGGATGAATATTGTGAAGATCAAAGTTTATCAGTTTAGAGAAGAAAGAGTTTTTACTGAATAATAGTTCATATTATTGAAGAATGGAAAAGGAAAATACAACTTAACAAATATAAGTCTCAACATGAGCTTCTATAATGAATGGAAAAAGACTAACTAATTCTAAGATAACTAACTAAGCCTAAACACTAGCTAATCTGTTGTAGATAAAACAAAAAAAGGAAAACATAATAAGAACTAAGTAACTATACTTAATACGCCACAAGCTGGACGATGCACATCAAGTAGGCCAAGCTTGGACACAAGACACTCAAAGGTTGGTTTGAATAAAGGCTTAGTGAGCAGATCAGCAAGTTGGTCAGCAAATGCAATTGGAAACAATTTGATGAGGCCAAGATCAATTTTCTCTCTAATAATGTGGCAATCTATCTCAATGTGTTTGGTACGCTCATGGAATGTGGGATTATGAGTCAAGTGAATTGTTGAATGATTGTCACAATAAACAGAAGTAGGTGTTGGAAAAGTGATGTGAAGGTCTCAAAAAATGTAATGAAGCCACTTAATTTCACATGAAAGGCTGGCTAATGCACGATATTCTGCTTCTGAGTTCGATTTAGAGACAGTGGTTTGCTTCTTGGACTTCCATGAGATAAGTGAAGTTCCTAGGAAAACTGCATATCCTGTGACAGACCTTCGAATTGTTGGACAAGTGGCCCAATCAGAATCTTCAAAACCAGATAAACACAAGTCAGTCTTAGTAGAATAAAAAGGCTTTTGGCTGGACAAGATTTCAAATATTGGAAGATGCTAGTAGCAGCCTTAAAATAAACTTGTCTAGGACTAGATACATGCTGACTTAGCTGTTGTACAGTAAAAGCTATGTCAAGCCTAGTAGTAGTTAAATATAGCAACCTTCCAATAAGCCTCATAAGCTATGATTCATCCTCATAAAATGGTGAATCAGAACAATTTAAGTTTAAGGATGAATCATAGGGAGTAGTGGATGGTTTGGTTGCTAGAAAGCCTATGTCATTCAACAATTCAAGAGTATATTTTCTATGATTTAGAAGAATGCCAGAGGATCTCAACTTTGGCAACAGAAGAAAATGTTTCAAATTTAGCGTTTTTTTATTATCAATTTATTGTTTAGTGTTTTTTGTTGTCAATTTATTATATTTTTTGTGGTCCTTATTTACTTAGTTACACATAAAACTAAAACATTTGATTAAAAGTCATATACTAATTTTTTGACTTAATGCAAAAATAACGACACTATGCATATTTAAAGAACAAAATGTTACTTTCCCTCAAACTCCAATATTATGAAAAAGAAATAGAAATAGAAAAATAATTGGCCTGTGAAGTAATTGAGGAAATCAAACTCCAATTTATTAGTTAAGGAATAAAGAAGCCAATCCACCGAAACCTTCGATTTATGTATCCTGGGAATTAAAATACCCACAGTCCAGCGTTTCAGTCCCTATCATCACGCCGCCGTATCAAAGTCAAAACGAGTGAACAAGAGAGATTCACATAACCGTAGCCGCCATCATTCGAAAGTGAACCGATGGCCATAACCGCCAGCATTTCAGTTCCATTTACATCACCTACTCATCATCGCTCTCTTGCTTCCGTTAATTTCTTTCTCCCTTCTTCCCGATCCATTTCGGCTTCTCCACAACGCACTTTTCAATACCCTAATAATTTCCGCCTCGTTGCTTCCTCCTCCATGACAACTGAACCTCCCGTTAAAACAACGACTTCCTCCATTTCCTTCCTTCACCAAAAGGAGACTGGATTTCTCCATTTCGCTAAGTATCACGGCCTCGGAAACGACTTCGTTTTGGTGAGTTCCACGTTCCACACTCCTTCCTCCATCAAATACTAAGTTTTAAGACTAAACAAACTATTTATTCCTCACAATTTCAATCTCACCAAATTTAGTCCCCAGAAAATTAAGTGTCCGCGAACTAAACATGGCATATCCACTCTCATTTTCTAAAAGGGTAAATTGGTCAATACTTTGTTTAAAAACAGGCCGTGTGTAACTGGAGAAAAGGTGGTGTATCTACTATCTAGCAAAAATATAAGTTTTAACGATAATTTCTCTTATGAATAGATCGATAATAGAGACTCTTCCGAACCAAAGATTAGTTCAGAGAAAGCTGTGCAACTCTGCGATCGTAACTTTGGTGTTGGTGCTGATGGAGTTATTTTTGTCTTGCCTGGTATCAATGGCACTGACTATACAATGAGGATTTTTAATTCTGATGGTAGTGAGCCTGAGGTGATTAATTTTTCTTACAAATATATTTTTTCAGTTAAATATTCTCGGTTGACTGACAAGTTTGTTCTTTTTCTTTCATTCACACCTTTCTTCCTTAGATGTGTGGCAATGGAGTGCGGTGCTTTGCTAAATTCGTTTCTCAGCTTGAGAGTTTACATGGGAGGCACAGGTATGATCATTTTCCAGAAACTCTTACTGTCTTGCTTTTTGTATCTTGTTGCTTGCAGCATTGTGGTTTTAGGGCAGTTTTTTGGAAAACATTTAATTTTAGCAGACAAAAATTTGATGTTTAAATGGAACCAATAATGATATGAATTGATTGGTGATTTTATTACCGTGGCCTAATAGTCGTCGCAGTCATTATAGATATTATTGAAATATCTTCTTACATTGTATTTTTGTACGTTGTAGTTTCACCATACACACTGGTGCTGGGAAGATTGTTCCTGAAGTCTTGGAAGACGGAAATGTATGTTCCTATTCTTTTATGCAGCAAATATCTGCAATTTACTTTTTGACACTTTGATGTTTGTTCAAAAGCATCAGTATGGTGCTTCCTAGGTGCCATTTTATGTACTCTTATGAAGTCCTCAAGTGGTTCAATGTCAAAAAGAAATTAGTTCTACTTCTACTTCTTTAGCTTGATGAAATGATAATACAAATTGATTCAGGTCAGAGTTGATATGGGGGAACCGATTCTTAAAGCATCAGATGTGCCTACTAAATTATCTCCAAATAAGGATCATGCTGTTGTTAAATCAGATATTGATGTTGATGGAGTTATCTGGAATGTGACTTGTGTTAGCATGGGAAATCCACACTGTGTAACCTTCAGTAGAAAAGGAACTCAGGTCATTATTCTTGTCATACAATAACTATTTCAAAGTTACGATTACCTTGTACATATTACAAAGCATTCTGGATCTATTTAAAGGACTTAAAACATTATGTAGGAGTAGGAAGAAAATATATTTATCAATACGATGATGTTACATACAGATACAATATACAAAGACATTGTGACAAAACAATTGAATGTCTAACCATTTATATCAAAAGAAATAAAACGCCTCTGAATTATTATTTTTTGTTTAAACTGTATATTTTAAATCACATATTCAAATGTCTGCTTTTATCTTCGTACTTTCAACTTACAAAACCTTTAAAAAAATCTGGTTTTGCCACATGTCTTATTTGTTTTCATCCTTATTGCAACAGAACTTGCTTGTTGATGAGTTGAAGCTGGCCGAAATTGGCCCAAAATTTGAGCATCATGAGATGTTCCCCGCACGAACTAACACAGGTCAGATTAGTCTATTTTTATGATTGGAATATGACTGTCAACCTCATTATAATATTTATCCCATACCCACTCTCTCAAATTTTCATTTTGGATGCAAGGAATTTTTGTTTTGTTTTGCGTCCTTGGTCTTCTGGGCAATATATTCTGTTACGCATTCTGTCACGATGACTATTTACTGACTTGTAGCTAGTAAATTTAATGCTTGTGGGACTAGGTCGGAGACGGTATGTCTAACAAAGCTTTGGTTGGGGTGCCGGTGCCTTCCCCTTGTTCAGAGCATACAATTTTAATTCAATTTGTCTCTAGTAAATTTAATGCTTTTGGGACTAGGTCGGAGACGGTATGTCTAGCAAAGCTTTGGTTGGGGTGCCTGTGCCTTCCCCTTGTTCAGAGCATACAATTTTAATTCAATTTGTCTCTAGCTTTGATGTGTTATTCATTCCCCCAGCATATTGTCTACCAGATTTTCAACCCCTAATGTTCTAAATTCTAATTCATTGAACTTGACCCAAATGACCTAAATGATGCATGAGTGGATCATCACTGTTATCCTGTTGCAATTCCTCACTCTTATTGTCTTGTGATTTAATATCAGAGTTTGTGCAAGTTCTTTCTAATTCACACCTGAAGATGCGTGTTTGGGAGCGTGGAGCAGGTTAGAACATCTAAATTCCAGGCTGTGTCTGATTGGTATTGTTTGCGTGTTCATTTTGTGTGTGGAAGCTCATTTTTTGTTGTTTTAACTGTTTATGTGCAGGAGCAACTCTTGCCTGTGGAACTGGAGCTTGTGCTACAGTTGTTGCAGCAGTTCTTGAGGGCCGTGCTGGGCGGGTAAGTTTGTTATTTGAGTGTAACACTGAAAACTGTTAACTTTTCATTAAAAAAATTTATCATAATAATATATACAAACATAATAAATGTGTTTGCCATTGCACTAAGGCGTCTACTTGTAATCATGAATCCTTTCTATAATTTACTTGTTGAATTTTTTTTTCTTTTCTCTTTAGAGATTTCCTAGTCCCACAGCCTGAGTACTGTAGTAGCTATTGGCTGATCGATTGAATTGATCTCTGTATTTTTCATTACTTATACAACCATAAAACCTTGTTAAAAACTATGCATTCTGATTCCATGAAAGTTTAGGTTCGTGTAAAAGAAGTACATTTGGATTTAAAAATATGGGAGTTTTAGCATCTCCTTTCTTAGTTCTAGTTGTGTTCTTTGTTTATTTAAGCGTACCATAAGTATGTTTTGTTCACAAGGCAAACGAATTCCTGGCTGCAGTACTTTGATTATTCTTTTGAATCTGTGATTTTGTTACAGAACTGCACGGTTGATCTACCTGGAGGGCCTCTTCAGATTGAATGGAAGGATGAAGATAATCATGTCTATATGACAGGTTCTGCCGACCTAGTGTATTATGGATCTTTGCCCCTTTGAAATATTGCCCCTAAATAAATTCTTAAACGCCAAGAATTTGGGTTCGAGGAGTTATGAATTGCTTAATAATAATAAGAGAAAAAGCATCATGCACTAGCACCCTTGATTCTATCATCTCAGCACATGATCGTAAGTATCATCATAAAATAACTCATCAATCAATGGTTTCTGTTGGTTGTGAGTGTAAAATTGACTGTGTATGGCTATTAAACCCTAATAATAATAGGAATTAATTTATATATATTGTCAGTTAATCACAACCGTTAGATTAATAGAAATATTTTACTAAAATTACGTCTACTGTCATCCCATTGAATGGTTGTAATGACAATGTAAAACTTTTTACACTGGCATAGAAATTAAACTCAATAATAATTGTGTTAGAGAGGTGAACTGTTATGTTTTAGCAAATGTTTTCACGGATTTGGATCTCATGGCAGTTGGGATTTGGATCTCATGGCAGTTGTGATTGCATAAGATACAAATCCATGTTTTCACCGCAAATTAACTTTTATTTAGTAGATTGACTATAAAGAATTAACTTTTATTTAAGATCACAACTTCAGGATTGAAGTTAACAAATATCATTTAGCAGAATGCTGACATTATTCACGTTAGAGAGGACGAAATGAAGTTAAATTTAATATACAAAAGATAGGCCAAAATATTAATGAACTGGTTGCTGAGCAGCAGAAGATTGATGCACAACGTGATCATAACAAATTAGAGATGGAAGAGCTTAAGCTGAACATTGCTAATTCTACAAACAGAAGCAATTAATTTCTAAAGCACTTGCATAGGAGAAATCACTTGTTGATCTTTAGAATCAGATCATCCAACAGCTTAAGGCTAGCTAGCCTCGCTAGAAAAAAAAAACTGAGATTGGATCATTTAAAACCAGAGGGAAAAAAGCTTTTGTCAGATTTGAACCCTTGAATCAAAGAAGCTTGTAGCTTGCAAGACTGCTCGCATTGAGAATGAAGCACGGGAAGCAGAGCTGCAAACTAACCTAATAAACTTATAAAAACCATGACAGAAAAAAAAAAAACTAATTTATAATTAACTACAAATTGAATCTTTTTTTAACATATTTCGGTGTATCCGAGTTTAAATGATTACATAGATTGACAGTGTAAAAAAACTTTATATTGAAAATATGAGTTAAATTCTTAAATTAATTTGTTTTGATTTTAAATATATAATCAAGATATTATTGAGAAAAATTAAAATAAAAT
Organism: Cicer chorassanicum; assembly: GCA_037974735.1. Lineage (NCBI taxonomy): Eukaryota > Viridiplantae > Streptophyta > Magnoliopsida > Fabales > Fabaceae > Cicer > Cicer chorassanicum. The sequence goes on from JBBPBP010000003.1 coordinate 5,201,691, forward strand.
ATTTTACTAAATAAGCTTGTATAGGTGTATTCTTATGTAAAATCGATAATAAGACACATTTTTTTAATTTAATAATGATCTATACAACAATATTTTATTTTAATACACCAATTTTTATTTATTTTAAATTAAATCATAAAACGTAGACTGTTTTCTTGGAATTTAGTTTTGTTTTCCACAGTTAATGAGTCATACAATAATAATATTTTATGAATAAAATCCTTGTTTTAATACAAATCTTCATTCTATCTGTAGTGGAATTAAAATAATATGAATGTTTATATATAAAAAAAGACTATGGATGAACCATGATCTCCTATCTCTACTGTAGCCAATAAATAAGAATATATTCTCTTTACCCATGAAAATGATACCCCTCAAACTGCCCTTAGCTTTTGTCTTAATCATTTGATGACAACCATGTAATTAAATCCAACTAGTTATTGTCTTTATCAACATTCGTCTCATCAAATCCGAGAGACTTAGCCAATTTTGGGAAAACATTTGACCATTAGAGAAATGAAATATGAATAAGAGAGATGATATGGGCCACTTCATTAGGACATATGCAAGAAACAATATAAGGCTCTAATCTGAGGTCTACTTTTCAAAACAAAGGTCCTATTTGAAATTATTAGAGTTCATATAATAAATTAAATTATACAATAGTAATGAATTTTATACAAAGGATTTACAAAATTTAACTAAATTACTCTAATTCTTTTGCTTAAGTAAAATATTCGTGTACATTTATTAGAATTTAATTGTATATCTTTGTTGGTATAACTTTTATAATAGTATTTAAGCAGATCAGTTTGGTGGATTTAAAAGGTTTTTTGTAGTACATATTAACATATAGTATGACATGTTTAGATAACCTCAGTCGATCTATTATAACCCTTACTCCAAATAGCTTACGGTATTTTTATAGTAGTAATTATGTTCGAACACAATAAATTTTTTATAAATAGCTAACGTTTTAAACATGGCAATAAAATTCGTGCGTTGCTTTTTGCAAATTAAATGCTTAATCATTAGTGACTTTTTGGCTTTGTATATGCAAAAGCGATTATGACCCTTGGCGTGGTGTTGTCATCAGGCATATGTCATTTACATATAAATGTTCTCTCATTGGTTTGGCTGCTATTTCGTTTAGTTTAGTGCTTCAAATTCGAGAATTATTCTCATCATAGTTGGACAACAACGATTAGATAAGTAGCATTTCTCTTTCATCCAAGAATCATATTGAATAATCGTATTCCAACCAATTTGGAGTTTTTTTTCAAACACATCTATTATCTTCTATTTATTTTACTATATATCTATAATAACAAGTGTCTAGTAAAAAATTCAAAATACTTATTTCTATAATTTTAACACATCACTAATATTAAGAGTAAATTAGATATTTTAATTTAATTTTCTCTCTATTTAATTTTTAAAAAAAAAATTAATTCAAATTTCAAATAATCCTACTTTTACTTTCTCTCTCTCACT
>JBBPBP010000003.1:5203467-5239610 GCA_037974735.1 Cicer chorassanicum
TGTATATTTTTGTATACTCCTATTATTGGTATCTATTTTTGTGTTGCTTTTATATAATCAAGTCTAAAGTGAAAATTATTTTAACACTTTGTGTTTCTTTTTAATTTATCACTTAATATATATATGGTAGGCATAAAAATTACTACTAAATACTTATTTGTAGTGAAAATGTATGGGCAACTATTATCATTTCATTTATTGGTGTTTTTTTCTTCGAGATCATTAAATTTAAGTGAAGAAAAGATCGATAATTAATTTGTCAAAAAAAATATTGATAATTATCTTTCACTGGTCAATTAATTCATAGATGAATTCATCGTTATAGATAGTTTTTACAGGTTAATTAGTTAATAGATGAATTCGTATTGACTACTAATTTATTTTATGAATATTTAATAGATTAAAGCGTGAGAAATTTCTATACTAGATCGTCTTAATGTTTTTGGAGGTCCTATTCGAATCTAAAAAATGGGACCTTATTAAAAAATGCAATCTAATATATTATCAGCAAACGATCTATTAGTAACATTGTAAATTACAAAATGAGTAATGAGTTATTAAAATCTAAAATCCTAACATTATATTAAATCCTAATAGATAATAAGTTCTTAATATCAATAAATGAGTAAATCAACCCTTTCAAACAAACTGAGTTCCTACAATTAGTCGTGAAAATTGATAGAAATTAGGTTTAGTCTATGTTTAGAGACAAAATAGTCAATGTTTATATTGGATATTTATTATGGATATCAGGTACAAATATAAACTTTTAAAGTTGGTCAACATAAAAAATTAAGTATATCAATGCAATTTTTCAAAAGTCGGGATATACTATATTATATAAAATTAAGGATATCAATGCAATTTTTGAAAATCAAGTTGGAGTAGTTAGTCTTTATTGTGAAAATCAATTAGAATTTTCAAATAACAATAAATATAAATGCAATAACATATAGATAAATTATAAGGTCTATCACTTTTATAGGTGGTCCATTATGCTTAAAAAGTATTTATAATTTTAACAACGATCGACGAAAATTCTCAAAAATATAAGTTAATATCCCTCTCATCTTTATGCTTGATACAATGGTGATTTAATAGGTGTCGATTAACCAGTTGAGTTTTGTGGGACACATTCGTTTATCTTTTATTTTTATTAAACTGATTTCGATTGAGTCATTGTCTCGGTCGTAAAAATCAAGATGACCATTATAAGTATCGTTGTCGATTTTCATTATAGTTTTGAATGATTTTTAAGTACAAGTCTATTGTAGCATTCACCATGATAGATGTTTAAGAGATACATTCCAAGAAGTGAATGAATGTACCAAGATTATGTTGACTTTGGTTGAAATTGAGGAAATTGAAATAGTCTCACATTGCTTGGAACTGTAACAGAAGATGGAGCTCAACGCTATATATATGGCTCTAGTTAGCCATTACAATTTATACCAATCAAAACACTTTAAGTTTATATTTGACTATTTATACCTCTCTTGTTTTAGAGTTTTGTGAGGTAGTTAGATATTCTCTTTGGAGAGTGTGAGTGTATTAGGGGTGTGGAGTATTTGAGAGAAATTTATGTGTTGTAATCATTTTCACATAGTGTCACTCTCTCGTTGAGGTTTTTTTTTCTTTCTCCGATTTGAAGTTTTCACGTTATTTTTTTACGTTTTGATTGTTATTTAAATTTCTCTGTTTGTTTATTTTTTTTTCCAACATCTTGATTAGAGCTTTTGGTTCTGTAATAGCTCAAGATAAGGGTTGGCTGTTACAAGTTCGACCCAGGGAAAAGGTTGGGCTGTTACAGGTTCAGTCCATGGAATAGAGTTCTTAGTATGCTCCGTGGTTGCAACTTTGTCTGATCTTCCACATAAAAAAAAAAGAGGTTATACTATAAAAGTGTTGTTTAGGCAAAATTTTGGCTAAGGAAAAATTTGGTTATTAAGTAGTCATTTGCGACTCATCTTTTTTTCCTATGAACCTATTTGGTGCATGATTACAGTAAAGTTCCGCTGAGAAGTTTGAGATAGATATATTTGATGGATGAATCAATCAATTTTGACTTATGTAAAATTCAAGTCAATAGTGTGTTGATACAATCGGGATTACACAAGGTGTTGATTAGCACATGGGTATTGGTTGATATTGATGTAATGTGTGCTGTAAAATTATGTTGATTGCTGAAGAATTTTCTAAGAAAACCAACATGGAAGTTGCACCATAAAGTTTCACTTAGGTTTTCGGCATATAGAAGATTTTTTTTTTTGAGTGGTTTAGCTTGAAATGAAAATTCTTGGAGTGGTTTAACTTCAAGTGAAGTATATTTTTGTATGGTAGAGTACGATAGTTCTTTTGAACTATGATTGTCGGTATAAACAATGAAAGTTGAAGATGCATCAATTTCAATAAAAGGTAGAGATTGTTGAGTTTTTATTGAAATTGAGGAAATCAATATAGACTCACATTGCTTTGAATTGTAAAGGAAGATGAAGCTCAAGACTATATATATGACTCTAATTTTCATTACAATCCGCACTAGTCAAAAACACTTTAAGTTTATATCTAACTTTTTTCTCTCTCTTGTTTTAAAGTTTTATGAGGTAGTTAGATATTATCTTTGAAGAGTGTGGTTGTATTAGAAGTGTGGAGTATTTGAGAAAAATCTATGTGTTGTAACAATTTTTATATAGTGTTATTATCTTGTCGTAGTTTTTTTTCATCATTTCAAAGTTTCCACGTATTTTCTTGTGTTTTGATTATTATTTAAATCTTTCTATTTATTATTTTTCCCAACAGATTATTGGAGAAAAGTGAAACTTTTTGAAAATATGAGATTACTAATACTCAATATGTCACATACATGAATGAAAACTATTATTCTCTCCTGTAACTAGCGAGTCTTGTGAAGTGTGTAGCATCTCAATCAAGATATGTGTGTGAGTGTAAGATCATTGGTGTTAGGGTTTCTTGAAGTGAGAGTGTTATCATTTTTAGTAACTCTTTAGTGAGCTACTTGAGTTTGTAGAATGATATCCAATTTGAGTTTGGGTTACAAAGTATTTTAATCTTATTTGAGATAATGAATATTATTATTGAGACATTTTTGTGGAAATAAGCAAGAGGTCATGTGCTTTCTTATTGCTTTCTTTGTGGAATGTATGTTCCATCTAAGATTATTAGTGTGTGCAAAATTTCTCCAGCAATCCTACAACAATTAAAAACGAACTATAAATAAATTATATATAAAAGAGGTAATTCATTTATCCAAAATCTTAAAATTTGGGGTAAAGAAAGTGTGGTATCAAAATATTTCTTTATGGTCCCCATCATTAACATCTTGTTGTTGTGCTTTCACATACCGTATACAATTCACTAGTGTGAGATTGAGTTTAAAAAACACATTTTTTTTAAACTGGTTCTCTAAAACAATCAATTTAAAATGCATACACAATTACTTTTTTGAAATTAAGTTGAAAATGCTAAACCATTTAAGCCCGATAGTTTGATAACCAACTTAAAATAGATGTCTTTTAAGACAATTATTCATATAATCGATGTAAAAGTGTTAGATAATATTAAATACTCACAAAACTTTTGGTTTGTGTTATACTTTACATTTCTTTAGCGAACAAAACACTAGTCTCTCGCTTTCACTGTTCTTTTTGGTCTCTTGCATGTACGTTTTTTCAAGTTGTTGACGGTGTTCATATGTTTCAAATGAATACTAGAAGTTAGTTTTAGTTGTTCATGTTGACTTGGTATAATACACATTGTTCTGGTTTGTATTTTTTTTTTTCATTTATTATTTTCAGTGTTTTTATTCTAATATGTAATGTGTTTTTTTTGTTATTCTTTATGTTAAGTAGCATAAAATTTGAGTTTCTAAAGCATTTTTATCGAGAATATCATAATAGGGTGCCTAATGTTCTATGACTAGATGATGGTGTTGGAAATCGAGTTCGTGCCACTTTAGTTATTTTTAGTAACAAATACAAGGTGAATTAGGGAAAATTGGAGCCATTAATTTCATTTAACAATTCAGTTTTGGTCCTTCAAAATTCATATTTCTATCAATAGATGTCCATCAACTAATAATGAATAATATTCTTAAATTACTTAAAGTGTCACTAAATGTGTTCGAAGAGTGTCCAAGTTGACGAACAAGACTTCAAATTAAGAATAGTTGAAGAAAAGAGATGAACTATATATTCATCAGAAGTACTATTTCCACAATCATTTTTATCTTTTCCATCACCAACGACATCTACTCATAAAAAGTTTGATATCATTCTCCAACCACCTATTGTTGAAATGGAGAGACTAACAACACTTCAAGTCGAGAAAAATATAAAAATGTCACTCATTAGAGACATTGTTTTTTATCACCACCTCTATCTTTCCGTCACTAAAGGCATCTACCCTTGTCAAAAGTTTAATACCATTTTCTAACCTCATATTGTTAATAAAGCTTCACATTGAGGAAGATTTGAAGATAACAGATGAACAACATCTCATGTATTATAGTTTTAAGAGAAAACAACTTAAGTTTAAGTCACTTATCACTGAAAATTGGTTTAAAAGATGCTTAAAAAACCTTAAAACACATGTTATATTAAAGTCAGTTATATCAACCGGTAAAATATGTTTTTTTGAGTTGATGGAAATGGGTTTAAAAAGTGTAAGAACATTTTAAATCGGTTGCGAGACCGACGTAAATACTCCGTTATAACTAAATTAATATGCTGTTTTTTTTTTACCATATGTAATTGTGAAATTATAAAATGTGATCAAATAGTGTCTTAGACTAGGATGTCTTAGACTAGGATGACACAACCTCCTTAAAACTATAATATTATTGAATTCTCGTTTATATTTATACAACTTGGTTTATTTTGATTTAGTTTTAATCTCCATTCTTATTTTTTTTTTCTTTATTAATTATTATTGAATTGAATTTAGGAATACTTCACCATTAAGAGATAAGTAGTAGTATGCTAGTAATAACCAAAACCGATATCTTTAGCCATGAGTAAAATAATCATAGAAACATGACAATATGAAGGTATCATGTGACTCAAGCAATGTCTGAAACGTGGAAAGATTATCCACAACATTTAGTTTAAGAGTGATTTTAATCACTTATAAAGAAAGTGGAAGGAAATATTCAATAAAGCATAATTGGTTTGTAACTTGTAAGATTCCATCGAAAAGTGCTTTCATCACCATGCTCAAGTCAACAGCTACTTTTAGTCCTCTACCACACAAAGAACCTAGTGTTCAAATTGGAAATGCTTATAGAAAGTGTGTTGAAAATATATGGTATAATGTAAGAAAATAATAATATTGAAATTTGAATAGAGTGAGTGGATTGCTTTTTTAGAGTGAAAAAATTGAACTTTAGGGGGAATTGGAAAATGGGGTTTGTCACTAGTAAACCATTTGTGGATATTGTAATTGGACTAAAATATTTTTTTAGAATTCAACCCACAAAGAAGTTTTTTCTTAGAAAATGCTTAGTGTTTTGTATGCGTCAGATAAAATATAAGAGTATTTTACAAAAACTTTACAAATAACACTTAGCATAGGTCCATAGAAACTTCCTCATATTAACAATTTTTTTTTTTGTCTATTATGTAACATTGTTCAAATGACACTTTGCAAAGCTACATAGAAACTTCCTCATTTTAACAAAAAAAAAATGTCTCCATGATGCTTTCCAATTCAACTTTTGTTTCAATTATGATGTGATTTCTCTATCAAACAAAATGTCCCTTAAGAAAATGGTAAATGTTTTGTTTCAATTAGATAGTTGTTTTGCCTCCTACTTGTATACAAGATTTGAACATGTGTTACAATGCATGTGTGTCATTGCCAAAGTGTCACTTTCCTCAAACATAATAATTATGTTTTTGGGGTAAAAAATCAACGCTGCATACATAAATAGCTAACAGTGCTAGCTGTACTCCTCCAAAAATAATACGCTAGCTGCAGGCAAAAGTGGAACTAGAAATACTTTGCATTATTATTAGTGAGTTTATTCTTCCATAACTATCTATTATTTGAAACCTTTTTAAGGAGAGGAGCCTAAAAAATCTTCTTTGTGTATGTCACATTAATTCATTTTACTTTTTATTACAGAACTAAATTGTACAAAAAGTAAAATAATGAAATAGACACGAATATATACATGCATGCATAATTTTACAATGAAATTTTAATTTACTCATACATGTGTATTCTCATTTTGTCAAAAAAAATGTGTATTCTCATCATTAACCTAAGTGGTATATTTGCTAAAATAAACCTAATTGGTATATCTTTTGTAACATTTTGGCTTGTTTGATTGTTAGGATAAAATAGAGATGAATATGATAAGATAGTTGAATAAGAAGATGATAGAATAAATTTATGATAACATTATATTAGTATATATTGTGTTTGAGATGAACCAAATAATAGTATATATAACAAATATAGATCAGATAAAATGACATAACTACTCATTTGACAGATTTATATATAATGTTTCATTGTTTTACTAATTTCAACAATTTTTTATAATTTTATATACGATTTTAAAGTTTAGTTTTCATTTTAAATTATTTTATAATTTATTATATTTTTATAATTTATAATTTTCAAATTAATATATAGCTCATAATGTTTTTAAATAAATTTTTTTACCCAAATTAATTTTGTCTATAATTTTAATATTAAATTTTAGAATTTAACCTAATTTAACTTTTTTGTTTATTTTATTTTATGACATTTTTACTTACAATATTATTATTTTTTATTTTTTTTATTTTGAATATTTTGATATTTTAATATATTTTAAATTACTTTTTCAAGGGTAAATGTGAAGGAAAAACAACAGTCAGATGACAGAAAAACGTAGAAAATGTCCCAGTGTTCCCGAAGATATTACTGAGTTGAGTTGCGGACTAGGTCGCTCTCTTTAAGACAAATAGCTCAGATTCACTGTATCGGAGTTCCACTGCACCGTAGAAAAACGTTTGAGAATTACACTTTCAATATGGCGCTTAAAGTCACTCTCAATATGACGATTAAAGTCATTTGCAATATGGTACTATGACCACTCATAAATCAAAAAGATTATGGCACAAAAAACCGCTCAGAGTGGTATTATGACCACTAAAAAATCGACGAGACTACGGCATAAAAACCGCTCTAAAAAGGATAGTGGTATTAGGAACACTCAAAATTCGACGGAACTACGACATAACAACCGCTCTAAAATACGAATGGACTATGACATAAATTGTGATTTTAAACGGTTTTTCGAAACTCAAAAACAACATATATTAATATTATGAAAAAAATAATAATGAAACTAAATGTTTTAAATATTAATATTAAATCACATATATGATTAAAATATTTATATGATAAAACTAATTGAAGGATTCTTAAATTCTAATTCAATTCGCATATGTCGATATTATTATATTAGACGTCTTATTAAATATAGTATTTACCATTTTTTATAATAATAAAAAAAATTCATTGAAAAGAGATACATATAAATCTTTTTTGAAAATACTCAATTAATCATATGATTTTCCATCTTTTCGACTGAGACACAACTTTTTCATCATTTTTATATAAAAAATATATCGGAAAATTAATACATATTTTATGCCCTCTTTTTACTCCTAAAAACGTGTATTATATTTTTTGGATACAATAATTTATATTTTTTTAATATATAAATAATTACAAAGATGAATAACACAAGTGGTAGATATTTGAATCTCTTAATCATTTGTTTAGGGTTTAATCTTTTGCATGGTGTAGCTCATGTAAAGAGATATGCTAATAACTCTGCCCACGACCTAGTCAAGTATGCTATATCTGTAGAAAATACTATTTGGGTTGAAGAATGTCCACCCTTTATTTGTATTTTTATTGCAGCTGGTTTAGCTGACTAATGAGTTTTAAAAAATATGAACTCATATTCATTTCTTTTAATTTTTTTAAAAATAAAAGTATTTCTATAAATAATATTTTTTAATACAAAATTGTATTTAAATACATATGTTTTTTTGTTTCTTTCTCAAAATACATATGTTAATGAATAGTAAATTGAATTAATGGTTTAGCTTGAATTTGATATTGGCGAATTAGAGAAAAAATATTATTGATATTAGAGAAAAAATTATTTAACTGAATATTTTTCACTTAATTTAATCTGAATGTTAATATTAGAAAATAATAAATATGATGAGATTTCAATTTGAATAATATATTATATTTGGAGATTGGAGATAGTTAAATTTGATTTGTATTACCAAAAAAATTGTTTTAAATTTGGTATGTTATGATTTTTTTTAATTTTAAATTGGAAATTGCAACCTTTAAATTGGGTAAAACCACATAAACGAGGAAACTGAAAAATATTCCTGCAATTTTATTTCATCCAAGTGCCCCAATTTAATATGAATTAACTAATAAAAATCAAAAGTAATATGAATAAAAAAATCAAAAGTGATAGAAAATTAAGATACATAGGTGATTTTTTTTAAAGAATCACGTGCTTAAAATCAATTCAAATACTAAATAGCATTACCACCTCAAATCAAATCAACACTTTCCTTTTAAACATTGAAGTGAATATTTTAAAAAGTAACGTAGAAAAGCGACAAACAATAATGTCTAATAAAAAAAGGAAAACTATAAAAAAAAATGCAGCAGACTTACACAAATTCTCTAAATATATAGATTTTTTTTGACAGATCAAATATACAGAATATATTGATTTAAAGAAAATTTAAAATTACAATTAAATAATAATAATTGTTATTTATTTTTAGCTATTATTATTTTTATTCTGTTCTACAAAATCGCAATTTGGTGTCACTGGTTTTCCGTTTCCATTAGAGGAGAGACAGTCTCTGCCGCCACTGTTCTATGCTCCTCCACCATCATAACCATCATCATCATAACCATCATAACCATCATCACCGTCAACATCATCATCATCACCATCAACATCACCATCATCGTTATCACCATCACTTTCATATTCTCCACACAACAACAATACCTAGGGTTTCCAAAACACCATTCTCTATGATTGATCACTAAGGGTTTCCGATTTGGATGGCATTGGGGGATTTAATGGCATCACGTTTTTCCCATTCAACTGTCCTCGTCGTTCCGAATCACCACGACGATTCCACTGCTACTGCTTTTTCCTCATCCGTCTCCGCTTCCGCCGCCGCCATAAACGATGACAACGATTTCGCTTCAGTTCCTCACCGCCGTGATTCCGAATTCGCCGCCCCAAGTAGTAGTAGTACCGCCGCTTATGCTAATGCCGCCACTACCATGGCGTATCTACCGCAGACGGTTTTGTTTAATGAACTCCGTCACGATGCGTTTGAGCTTGACCTTCCCGCTGGTCCCTCCGATAGTGGTTTGGTCTCGAAATGGCGACCGAAGGATAGAGTATGCTCTTCGCTTTCGATTAATATGCCATATATTTGTTTTGATTCGGTTGTTTATAGAAATTTGTTCTTCCTTTTTTCTGCATTTTTATGTGGTGAATTGGCGATTTAATATTTTCTTGTTGTGTGAGTGTCGATTAGTGTCATAGAAATTTGGAAACTTTGAAAAAAAGGCCATTTAGGTCTAATTCCTGCCAATGTGAAATAGAAATAGTGTTAAGCTTGAAGGTTTTATGGAAGAAGGGTTTGGATCCACTAATGTAAATGAATAAAATAAGAGTGAGTTTTGTCCTAGCCATGATTTTTGAAGTTGGTGGATGTATTTTATAGAGTAGGATTTTGAGCCACTGAATTTTTATGAATGGTTATCAACTTCTCACTTTACATGTCTCTAGAGCGCGTCTTTCATTTTTTAGGATCTCATCTTAATTTCAATCAGTATTAGAAATAATAATGTCAATAGCGAAGAGAAGATGATATGTTATGTGCATTGGCGTAACTCCTATTCATTGTAAAGTTTGGTATCTCTAGAATTCATATTCGCTAAAGAACCCAGCTGAAAATGGATAAATTATGCTGGAATTTCTTGACTGAAGTAGTGATTTCTGAAATGTGGCTGGGAAAATGTTATTTACATTTGCTTCTTTTGAGTGATAGGCCTTTTATAAGTCTCAGTAGCTTCTACTAGGAGGTGGTCTGTCACATGAATGGCGGTCGCTAGTTTCTTATGTTAACAATTAGGTGGAAATTGGTTGACAAAAGTTGATTCTGTCTAAAAAAAGTAGATGAATGCAGAAAATTGTAGTATATAGGTTTTTTTTGTAAGTAGTGTTACTTTAAGATTCCAATCCAATATATTAACTACTAAAATAAAATAAATTGAAATATGCAAGCCACTTCCACAGTCCACTGAATTCAATTGTATCAACTGGGAATTTGGGCTTACAGTTCATGTTTCCAATGATCTATATTCTTTTTTGTTCTTCAGTTTTTTACAAATATTGCAATTGCTTGTTATTTGCAAAAATAAATTGAGGCTTCTTCAACACAAACATCTGATCAGGACCAACACGTGGATGGTTTAAGTGGTGAGAGAGTTGGTAACCTTAAGCTAGTGGTCCGGGCTTAGAACATTGACTCTTGTGTATGGAAAAAACATGAGGAGAATCTACCTTGTGTACCCAACATATTCCCCGTTAGAGATTAGTCAGTGTTAAATGGAAGATGATTCTTTGTAACTATAACATGGCTAAAAATACATCTAATTAGGTGGTAAATTGAATGTTCCGGAGGCATTGGTTCAACGGATATTGCACACTAACATTTGCAATTTTCTGAAATGTATTCCTTATTATCCTTATGGAGACTTGTGAAGCAAAAAAGAGATTATTCTCTTGAATGAAACATTATAATTGTTGCCATGTTTGTAATTACATAACAAATCTGAACTGTGCCAAATCACTAGTGGTTTTTATAATTAGTGTCTAGCACAATTGTTTTCATTTGAAGTGTCCATTTTTTCCATGAAAATTTATAATTTATGCGTCTGAAAGATGCTTATATATTTAAGACGCATGTTTTGATTTAACCCCTAATTTTGTGGTGCAGATGAAGACAGGATGCGTAGCTCTAGCATTATGTTTAAACATTAGTGTTGATCCACCAGATGTAATAAAGATATCCCCTTGTGCCAGAATGGAGTGCTGGATAGGTCTCTTGTTACCTTTCTGATCTCATTTGTTTTTGAAATTTTTGTTTTCCATTGTTTTTACTCTAAGTTACTTCCTATTTTTGTCATTTATTCACGTTCAGTTATTGTTTGGAAACAGCTTTTGACTTCCTAATAATTGTGTACACATTTTTGTTGGTCCTTATATAATTACTTGATTTTACAAGCTGCAAAAGCGGATAAATCCAAATCAAGTTTAAATGAATTTTCTGGCGGTAAAGCATATAACTGCTTCTGTTTTGGTCTTATTTCTGATGGTTGGACTCTCTGATTTACCCTTTTCCATGTTTTATCCAAAAACAATTCACTCTATGCTTTTTGACTCTCAACTTGATGGTTTTGAGTTAGTTGCAGCTTTTTTATCAAGAATCAAGAAATGTAAATAAATGTTTAATTAAAACCTTTGTAATATGCAGTGTTGTCAAATAGTCGCTATAGCGGCACTATGACGCTATAGCATAGCAGAAATTGAACAAATCGCTATTGCTCTGCAATGCGTTATGTAGTATAAAGTGTTGCCAAATAGCCGCTATAGCACTATAGCGTAGCAGAATTTCAACTAATCACTATTTTCTGCAATCTGCAATTAACAACACTGGTAGTTTGTTAAAACTCTGCACAGTTACAACTATGGTTATGGCACAAACAACCTTTGATGCTTTGCTTTCTCAATGCTCCAGATCCTTTAAGTATGCAACCACAAAAGGCATTAGAGTTAATTGGGAAATCGTTGACCAGTCAGTACGAAAGATGGCAACCAAAGGTGGGAATGTTTACCTTGCCAACCTCATCTGCATATGAGCTTTTTAAATTGATTTTTAGCTGACCTAGTAGCTATGTTTGCAGGCACGCTATAAGTGTCAACTTGATCCAACATTGGATGAGGTGAAAAAGCTTTGTACTACGTGTCGTAAATATACAAAGTCAGAAAGAGTTTTGTTCCATTACAATGGGCATGGTGTGCCTAGGCCAACTCCTAATGGTGAAATTTGGGTCTTCAATAAGGTCAATTTTCTTCCTTCTTAGCTCTTAAACCAAGATAGTTATCCAATAAGTAAATTGTCACTCTGTTCTTGGTGGCAATGTTGAACCAGTAGATAGGGATCTTGCTTCATATTTGAGCTTCTTATATATTACCCATATGGTCTTCCTATCGTCTCCAAAATATAATGTATTCATTAGAGACTCAAAAGATGAAAATAGGAGGATGGAAAATAGGAGTGAAATAAGCAGGTGAAAACTTTGGAATGAAGGAAATATAGTGACATGTATGGGATGAGAACGGGTGAGAAAGCAACTTTGCTATTTTTGTCCAAGAAAATGAATATATTTTATTTTAATCAGTGTACTTGTTATGCCATTTATTCTGCTTAGATATTTTTACAGCAAGCATAATTGAGATGGGGTGGCAGAGATTAGATAATCAGAAAAACGAGGATTGGGAAATAACTGAAATCTTATCCTTATAATATAAAAATACAATATTAATAATAATACAATAATAATCTTAATAAAACAATGCCCTTAGGACACTCATTAGCATTTCCTTAATAATAATAATAATCTATATATAAAAGTAGGATTATGGCCTAGAGAAATTTCCCAAATTTCCCACCAAAATTGGTAATGGCATTTATGTAATTTTATCCAGATTATTATTACTTACACTCTACTCTTTGCTGCATGTATCGCAAAAAGGTTCAAATCTCAAATGAGGTAATGATTGTTTGTCCACATATGACATATTCAAACAATATCTTACAACTTTGAAATTATTCACTGACATTAAATTTTGGGTTAAATATGGTTTAGTTCCTAAAAAAATTCATCATTTCAATTTTAGTTCTGTATAAAATAAAAATACAACTTTTAGTACCTACAAAATTATCCAGTAAGCAGCTTTAGTCTCTGTTAAAATGAAATATGATTAATTGTCTTTCAACTTTAAAATTTTGAATGATTTTTTGCAAGCATGTTTAGAACATTATAAAAAAATTCTTCCACAAATTTAGAATTTTGTAATTTGGGATGAATTAAATATGAATTTTTTAAATGTAAAATACTAAAGATAAAAGAAGCAAAATATGGATGTAGAAATTGAATTTTGAGCTATTGTTTGTGGAGAAACTTTTTATACTGTTGTAAACATGAAAAAATTTATTTAAAAATATATGTTGACTTAACAACAGAGACTAAAACTACATGCATGATAATTTTGTAGGGATTAAAAGTTTTTTATTTTTATTTTACAATATTAAAGTTGAAATGTTAATTTTTTTTAGAGACTAAAAACATATGTAAACCTTCAATTTTTAATGTCTACAAACATTATTCACTTATGCATATCTTTTTTTTTTATGAAACTTATGCGTTTGTTCACTACTTAAATCCTTTCTCCATACAAAAGTTTATACTCTCAATTTGCCATGTTATTCGCTCATGTTTTTCTCTCATTGTTTTTTCAAATCTCATCATACCCTTTATAATCACCAAATTAATGACTCATTTTTCCAATACAAAAGTTTGTATTGTCCTATTATTTTCTCATTTTATTTCCACAACACTTATTGTAAAATCACACAAATTTGAACGTATATTATAGAGGCTTGACAGTTATATCATTCCCCCCATATAAAAGTTTGTATTGTCATATCATTCTCTCATTGTCTTTTCGCACCACATCACATCATTTAAAACAACCTACATAAATCAATAACTTATTCTCCAAAAATATTGCAAATTTTTTAATATAAGTCTAATTGTGGTGCACTGACAAATATAAAAGGCTCTTTTCACTGTCATCCAATAACATTGTAGTTTGTATGATTCTGCCACATCATTTACTTAATAAAATAACCTAAAATTTATTATTTTTCTCCGTTACCATTGTTGTCTCATCCGAAATTTTCGTTCGCCATCTCTAGTTTTTTTCTCCAACTCTGAACAGCAACATATCTTTTTTGCACACTGCAAGGAAAGAACTTGTTCCTGCATTGCATTATTCGTATTTCGTCTCAGAAATGCCCATGTGTAAGAATAAAGGGGCTGCCGCACTACTACATTGATGATTATGGTGCCGAGACGAGTTTTCTTTCTTTCAATTTTAAGCTGTTCTGATGAAATTTAAGTGCACCATCTTGATGGTTCTGCTATATAACTTTTGAAATAGACTCGTCAGTGACTGAAGAGAAAAAAGAAAAGTGAAAGGGGCTATGTGCGGAGGTAGAGATGAAATAAATGAGATTTGAAAATACAGAGATGAAGAATTAACTAACAACGACCAATAAGAGAATAGAGGACTCAAGGAAACTGGAACTGTTGAGAATGAAATTAGAGATACAGAATGGTAGAGTAGAGAGAGGCGATGTGGAATGACTTCAAGCCGATGATATAGGGGACGTGAGAAAATAGAGTTGTATGATTGAGTTATTATCCAATTAGAAATAAGTAATTTTAATTTAGTTAAAATACATTAAACTGGCATGGCAGAATGATACAATATTAGTGGATGACTGTGTAAAGAGCCTTTACACTGTGCACCACAATTAAAATCTTTAGATATATATCCAATTTTTCATAACAATGTTTTAACAATATTTCAAAAATTATATTCTTTAATATACAATTTTTATTTTATTTATTGTAAATTGTGCGTACTACATAGTGCATACTATGAAACTGTAGGTATGTTATTAGGAACCATTATCAAATAGTATTGATTGGTAAATATATAATAATGTATAAATATACACACACACACATATGCATATTATGCTTCAATTATAATTCTTCTTTTAGTTGTTAGTCTTTTTAATTACTTCTTTCATACATAAATTATCTATGATTCACTCATGCATCGCACTGGTACACAATCTACTTATTACTATGATAATAAACTAAACTTGATATATCTATTTATCAGAGAATCCTCAATAATATAATCTCCAACTACTGGGCCATAGATTTCAAATGTGTCTCTAGTTACTATATCATAGTGATAAAGAACATTGTCATATTCTTATTCTCTTTCTTCATGATATTATGCTCAGAGCTATACACAGTATATCCCCTTACCAATCAGTGAACTCGATTCCTGGCTGAAGACCCCATCGATTTATGTTTTTGATTGCTCTGCGGCTGGTTTGATTGTGAATTCATTCATTGAGGTATTCATTCAAAATCTTGTCTATTGAATACTACATAAGCCAACTTCAAATGTATGGATTCTGATTGTGTTGTCATTTTTTTTCATATATGGACTACAAAATTTGTTGCTGGATTTGTTATTGATTAGCTTCACGAATGGAGTGCTGCTAACTCTTCCGGATCCCCAAGGGATTGCATTATGCTTGCAGCATGTGAAGCACATGAGACTTTGCCCCAGAGTGTAGAATTCCCAGCTGATGTATTTACAGCCTGTCTTACAACACCTATAAAGATGGCATTGCGATGGTGAATATTCTCCCATTAATTCTTGCTTAGTATTTTCCAATAAAATTAGTATTTTCCATGTATATATTTCTTATGTAATTAGGATTGATATATGATTGATTTTGGCCAGATTTAGTCCCTTTTTTAAGAGATTCTCCTTATACAACTTTGAATTTATAAATACATACAAGCTGAGAGCTAATATCTCAAGCTATTTCACAATTGAACCTTCAGTCTTGAGGTGGTTCCAAATTTAGTGGGCTGGAGAATAACTCCTAAATCTTGGCCTTTTAAGTCTCAAAACCCTAGTTGTCTTGTTGTGAGCCCAAATCTGACAGCCCTAGGTACTGCAAAATCCATAGCATAAGTTTTGCTGGTGTCAAATCGGTCTCTCCCCAAAGTGCCCCCCCAACCAATCACCATCTTACGCGCCGTCACATGTGGGCAGATCTTCTGCCTACAGGCTTGCTGTATGTGAATCCCACATGTCGTTTTCCAGATCTGTGGCGATGTCACCGCTGGTCTCGTTCTACTTGCCGGCCTCCGCCCTTCCTGTTTCGATCCTGTTTGGTCAGTGAGTCTCACTGTTTCCAGCGTTGTACCTCTGTTTTGGTGTTGTTTGTCCGTACTGTTTGGGTCGTCACTGATACGTTTTTCTGGGTTCTTTGTTACCCAAGTTCTCTCCAAGATGAGTTCAATATCAGTTTTGTCTCAGAATGACAACAACAAATATGAATCCTGTAGTTAGGGCTTTTTGTCCTATGTTTTCTCCAACCATCCCTCTATAATGTCGGAGAAACTTGATGGTGATAATTATTTAAATTAGTCGGTTGCTAGCAACACGTGGTTTCTTGGAAATTGACAAAGGTATTTTGTCAAGATTGGGATCTAGCAGAATATGAATTAGCCCGTCTTTTGTGGCAAACCATTGGGCCCTCCTTGCTGGTCCATTTTTGCTCATATACTACTTGTTATGATATTTGGGAGATGGCTAAGAATGTCTATTCTAATGATATCCAATATATATGTGGTGTTACTTACAATTTAGCTACCCTTCAGATGGTAGAAGATAATATCCTGTCTTACAATTTAGCTACCCTTCAGATCAGTCAGTTGTAAATGTGTTCAAGCTCCTTATGGGCAACAATGACTCAAAGAAGATACTTGAGAACCTGGATAATGTTGGCATGATCTATGTCCTTCATGGTCGACATTAGAAGTCTGAGTCAGTTCAGAGCCACATTCTTACTTTAAATATTTCATCGACAGAGGATCTCATCAGGTGCCTCAATCATCGTGTTTGGTCCTTGGATTTTGGATTTCAAAGCTTCTAATCATGGGGCTGGTTAACCTAAAACCTCACATCTCATTACCCTTGCAGATGGATCAAAAGCTAAAGTTAGTGCCATTGGTCAAGCTACTCATCCATGTTTATCTCTTGATTGAGTTCTTTTTGTTTCCAATTGTCCATTTAATTTATGTTCTGTCTCGTTGTTTAAATTGTTCTATATTGTTCCCTGTTGAGTCCATGTTCCACATTTCTCCATGGTTCTCGTGTGTCCATGATCTTACTCCAGGTCTTGATAAATTATCCGCCTGTGTGGTTAAGTGTGTTTTTCTCAGCTATCAAGGGTTTAGAAATGATACAGGTGCTATTATTCCAACTTTCATCTCACATTGTTTCTTCATGTATTCTGATGTCATTCTTTGAGGATACAACTTTCATCTCACATTGTTCCAACTTTCAACTTTTATCTTACATCGTTTCTATATCTCACATTGTTTCTCATGATTTACTTATTTCTTGCCTTGTTCTTGTAATTCCACCCTTCAGGTTTAAGTGACTGTTTCATATCATAAACATCATGGAAGGTTTAGTGTATCTCCTTTTTATGGGGGTAAAGTAGTGCTTCATGCACGGACTTTCAAATAAGGCATGCTTTTGTAATGTGAGTGGGCATTATTTTACCCAATCTGTAATCTTTGTATGTTACTCGGAGCAATTCCTTCCTAACCTCTGATTGCCTTTATCAAGTGGCATTTAATGAATACTGGTTGTATACATCATTGTTGTTTATCACATTTTTTATAATTTGATATATTATAATTTGTTCCTTGAGGGTAATTTTGTGTGCACCAAACTATTATTTTTGGTGTTAACTTATTTTAGCTGGATTTATTTAGTGGTGATAGAAAATATCACTGTAATATTGATGGTCTTTACTACGATGTTAATTTATTTTTAACTCTGCTTTCTCATTACTAATTGTCATTTACTTAATCATGGCCTTTTGAATAGTGTTGGTGTTTATTTCATCAGTAATCAGTGATTTTCTTATGTACTTCATCTCTAGGTTTTGTACTCGGTCATTACTTCGGGATTCGTTTGATTATTCGCTTATAGACAAGATCCCTGGCCGTCCAAATGACCGAAAGACACTTCTGGGTGAATTGAATTGGATCTTTACAGCAGTAACTGATACAATTGCCTGGAATGTTCTTCCTCACGGTAGGTTTCAACACTCATAGTTCCTCCTCCTTAAATTTCCATGGTGTATTTTCAACCCAGTTATTTTGGTCTCGTTTATATTATATTGATATTGACCTTGTCCTGCAGATCTTTTTCAGAGACTGTTCAGACAGGACTTGCTTGTTGCAAGTTTGTTTCGAAATTTCCTGCTTGCTGAGCGAATTATGCGTTCTGCAAATTGTACTCCCGTCTCTCACCCAACGTTGCCACCAACCCATCAACATCATATGTGGTATGTTGGTGATTATTGTTATGTTATGATATTATGTGCCGAAAAACTTTATCATTAGCATATGTTTTTAATTCATGCTGCAGGGATGCGTGGGACATGGCTGCCGAGCTCTGCCTTTCTCAACTTCCTAAATTAGTTGAGGATCCTAATGCAGAATTTCAGGTAGATGCTTTTTTTATACCTCTGATGTAAAGCTTTTTTCTGAAATTGTATATTAAATATAGAGAGTTGGGTCTGGTATACTGGTTTTACAAGGAACAACAGCATTTGCAAATTTTAAATATATGGCTGTTTTCTTTCAGCCTAGTACATTTTTCACTGAGCAGTTAAGTGCATTTGAAGTTTGGCTTGACCATGGTTCTGAGCATAAGAAACCACCAGAACAGTTGCCTATAGTTCTTCAGGTACATCATATCTTAGTCTTTGTTATCCTTGGAACCATTGCGTTGGTTTCTAATACCCTTGTGTTATGTAGGTTACCATTTCTTTATTTGGTTTTGGTATTTGATTTAAGTTATTGTTGACGAAAACTTTTTCAATTTAGTTAATGATCATTATCATTCTTCTGAAGGAAGTTTGATGATAATATGTATTTATTGTGAACATCTTCTCTTTAGCTATATGTCTAGATTCCGAAGTAGTAATGCAAGCTATGTTGTCAATCCTGACACAATCCCGGTGCGGTGGAGGGGTTGATTGCAACGCCATTGACCGGGAAAACACGTTTCATGGTAGCGGCACTGCCGGCTGCGAATCCCGCTATCACTGCAACCCGCTATAAATTGCGTTGACCAAAAGATGTTAAAGCGGCATAGATTATTTGAATAGAACCTAATATCATTAACCAAGGGCAAAATATGGAATGAGCGTGGGAAAAAAATTCCTAGCCGGACCCACTATCGGACCTGCTTTAGGTTTTTTTTTAAAACGCAAGCTTTTTTATTTTTTATTCCTTTATTTTTTATTCTTCATTAAGGGTATCTGGGTCATTTTTCACACCCACTTAATCCCTTATTCTTTATTATTATAAACCCACGAAAAGGTTGGTTCATCATCGTGAAAAAAAAACCATTTTTGTTCTTCCTCTGTTTCGTTCTTTCTCCGCCGCCATCGTTCTTGCTCTGCCATTTTCGTTATTTTCTTGCTCCGTTCAACATCGCTCTGTTCCGTTCTTGCTCTGTGCAGCATCGTTATGTTCTTGCCGTGGTTTTTCGTTCTTCTGTTACTCTATTTTGTCTACTCTGTTTCTTTTGCTCTATTCTCTGTTTTGTTGATTACGATTACTACTATTAGAACTTGATTTTGACGTTGGATTTTGGTTATTAAGTATGATTACCCCTTTAATTTTGTGTATTTTGCTATTTTTTTTTTTTAATATTTTTGTATACTGTTTGTATTTTATGTTAAGTTTATATACTGTATTTTGCCATCGTTATAGTATGTTTAGTTTGTATTTTATGATTAGTAATTTTTCTATCTACATTAAATCTCTTTTATATCCTGACTCTCACTTTCTGTTATGCACTTTGCTCTCTCAGTTTCTTTATCCTTTTTCACAATATATTTTAAGTTTCTGGCAACAATGTTTGGCATTTGTTGATATATTTGCATGCATTCATAAGTAGCACTGCTCCTATTTCAGGTTTTACTTAGTCAATGCCATCGATTTCGTGCCTTAGTACTACTTGGAAGATTCCTTGATATGGGCCCATGGGCTGTGGATCTGGTAATTTCATTCATAATTCGACAAATTTTGTTGCAGTTATTTTTACTTGTTATGTTATCATGGCTTGATACT
Organism: Cicer chorassanicum; assembly: GCA_037974735.1. Classification (NCBI taxonomy): domain Eukaryota; kingdom Viridiplantae; phylum Streptophyta; class Magnoliopsida; order Fabales; family Fabaceae; genus Cicer; species Cicer chorassanicum. The sequence goes on from JBBPBP010000003.1 coordinate 5,223,661, forward strand.
GAGTTTCTTATATATAGGCATTATCTGTTGGAATCTTTCCCTATGTTCTGAAGCTGTTGCAAACAACCACACCAGAACTACGTCAGATTCTTGTATTCATATGGACAAAAATTCTTGCACTTGACAAGGTAATTTTGGAGGATCTCAGTTTTTCCTTCAATAGAATGTCAATTCTTAATTCCGTAATTTGTTGCAGAACATCTGCCTGCTGTGCAGCGCTTAGCTGACATTTCCATAATTTGTTTAATACATAAATCATGTTGAAATTTTTTATTTGACTACAGATAATGTTTCTTGTACTGTAGTAATTATTAGAGTATATAAACAGATTTTTCCTGTCAGATGTAGTTCTGGACAAGCTGAGAAAAGTAAAAAATAGAGAATTGAAAAAGAGGGAGATAAACGTCAAAGGCCAATATGAAGTTGCTCAATTGTTCATTTACCCCATTAAAAAATCTTTATGAGAAACTTTCGCTTGGCAGTCGATTGTTTATTTTTTTTTTTTTGATTGAGTATTCCAAAACTTCATATTTTGTCTATATGTATTTCCTTTTTTAATTTTTTTTTTCTAATTTGATTTTGAAACTCTCCATGTCACGTATCTACCGGGTTGCAGTCATGTCAGGTTGATCTAGTGAAGGACGGAGGTCATATCTATTTTATGAAGTTTCTTGATAGCTTGGAAGCCTACCCAGAGCAACGTGCAATGGCTGCATTTGTTTTGGCTGTGATTGTCGATGGTCATAAAAGAGGCCAAGAAGCTTGTATTGAATCTGGTTTGAGCCATGTCTGCTTAAAGCACCTTCAGAGTTCATCTCCTAATGATTCACAAACTGAGCCCCTTTTCCTTCAGTGGCTTTGCCTGTGTCTTGGGAAATTGTGGGAAGAGTTCACAGAGGGGCAAACTATTGGTTTGCAGGGACATGCAACTTCTATATTAGCTCCTCTACTGTCTGAACCCCAGCCAGAGGTTTACTACCCTACTCATTGGTTCTATTTCTGGCTTCCAGATGATTACAGTTGTGGTATATTAAATAAACGATTGAGCCATGTACTTTGTTATTCCTCAGGTTAGGGCATCTGCCGTTTTTGCACTGGGTACCCTTGTCGATGTCGGATTTGATTCATGTAGAAGTGTTGGAGGAGATGAAGAATGTGATGATGATGACAAGTTTAGGGCTGAAGTTAGTATAGTTAAGAGTTTGTTGAGTGTTGCTTCAGACGGGAGCCCATTGGTGAGGGCAGAGGTAGCAGTTGGTATGTGATTAAGCATCTGAATGTTTATATTTATTTTCAATTGTTTTTGTGAGAAGATGTTTATCATTATGATTAGATGGAAAATACTGGCACTGTTTATTTATTGGTTATTTTTTTAATAGATTTATCCTGAGAAATTCTTAATTATCTGCAAACGAGTTCGTAATAGCTAGTTATATCTGAAAATATGGTTAAATTTGCAGTTAAATCCTTCACATGCACTCACATTTGTTAATGTATATGTATGTATGTTTATGTCTCTGTGTGTGGTGTTTTATTGTTTTCTCTAATTTGTTTATTGTGTGACAGACAATTGTTTTGTTGGATGGTTGGTTTGTACATCTTTCTAGATATCTTAATTTTGTCTTTATAGTATTTTACATGGGCTGGATCTGTAAGATGACTGTCTAAAATGTATTTTCATTCAACTGTCAGCTCTAGCACGCTTTGCTTTTGGCCACAACAAGCACCTGAAATCTATTGCTGCTGCATATTGGAAGCCTCAGACTAATTCTTTGATGAACTCCTTACCTTCATTGGCTAATATTAAGGATTCGGGTGGTGGATATCCTAAGCAGAGCCAACACATGGCTCATGGTAATATTGTTTCACCTCAAATTGGCCCTCTAAGGGTTGGGAATGACAATTCTAAAGTAATTCGAGATGGGCGGGTCTCTTCTAGCAGTCCTCTCGCTAGTTCTGGAATCATGCATGGATCCCCGTTGTCTGACAATTCATCTCATCATTCTGATTCTGGAATACTGAATGATGGTTTCAGCAATGGAGTGGTTAACAACATTGGGCCGAAGCCTTTGGACAGTGCATTGTATTCACAGTGTGTACTTGCTATGTGTACTTTGGCAAAAGATCCATCTCCGCGAATTGGGAACCTTGGTCGTCGGGTACTGTCCATAATAGGTATTGAACAAGTGGTAGCAAAACCATCGAAGCCTTCTGGTGTTCGGACTACTGAAGCTACCGTTTCTCCTACTCTCGCTCGCTCGTCTTCTTGGTTTGATATGAATGGTGGTAGGTCCTGCTCTTATTTATTTGATTTGATTATTAACCTTTCAGATTCTGTTTGGTAATATATATCTCTTTGCATCAATTTTTTCGTTGTTGATTCCTGCGGCGATGTTATTGGATTTATTTTTATTATTGCATGCTGCTCTGGTAGGACACTTTCCACTAACCTTCAGAACTCCTCCAGTTAGTCCTCCTCGCCCAAGTTATATAACTGGAATGCGTAGAGTATGTTCGTTGGAGTTTAGGCCTCACCTGATGACGTCACCGGACACTGGATTAGCTGATCCACTTTTAGGATCTGGGGGAGCTTCTGGGACTTCTGATCCCAGTTTTCTTCCTCAATCAATTATATATAATTGGAGTTGTGGGCACTTCTCCAAACCACTTTTAACTGCTGCAGATGATAGCGAAGAAGTATTAGCTAGAAGAGAAGAGAGGGAAAAATTTGCATTGGAGCACATAGTGAAATGCCAGCACTCTGGTTTGTATTTCACTTTTTCTTAACTCAATTAACCAAATTCTTTACAGATGTCCAGTTGAGAACTTCATGTCATTTTATTATGTCAGCTGTTAGTAGGTTAACAAATCCAATTGCCAAATGGGACATAAAGGGTACACAAACTGCATTGCTGCAACCTTTCTCTCCTATAGTGATAGCTGCTGATGAGAATGAACGTATCAGGTATGAACAGTTCGTCAATACTATTGTTAGTTTAGTGGATACTGTTATGAAGCTAACATGGCTTTAGGCATGGAGCATAACGGGACTTTGTGTTCAATGTAAATGTTAGGACAATAAATAATAATAATAAATTTAAAGGCCTAAAAGTGAGCTGTAACAATTTGGTGAGGGCTATAAATTTCCAAATCTTGTTCGACTTCAGGGTTGATAGAACTCAGAAAGATTCTCAAATGTAGAGGCTTAGGAAATTAAACAACCAGCATTCTTAATTTTTCTAGACAAGTAGGAATTGTGTCTGGACTAGATCAGAATATTTTTCTGGTTTTGATTAATTGATTTCTGTTAGTATGTATTGTATCATATTGAACTCTGTTGACTAATGTACTTTGGAGTTTTGCACAGGATATGGAACCACGAACAGGCAACACTACTTAACAGTTTTGATAATCATGATTTTCCTGACAAAGGAATTTCTAAGCTCTGCTTGGTGAATGAGCTTGACGATAGCTTGCTTCTTGCTGCTTCATGTAATCTCATCTACTGTTTACTACTATTTTTTTTGTTGAGAGAATCCATTCTTAAATTGTCAGAATATTAAATATGGGGGATCTTGCAGCTGACGGAAACATTCGGATTTGGAAAGACTATTCTCTGAAGGGGAAACAGAAGCTTGTCACTGCATTCTCTTCAATTCATGGTCAAAAACCTGGTGTGAGGAGTCTGAATGCAGTTGTTGATTGGCAACAGCAATGTGGTTATCTGGTATATGGTTCTTTGAATATGATTTGGAATAGGGAATGCCTCCCTCTTCGCTACTAATGTAATAGAACTCTGATTCTTCCCTCACGCCTTGATGTTAATGATTTTTTATGGTATTGTTTCATGTTACTCCAACACATTTACCAGTATGCATCTGGTGGGATATCCTCAATAATGCTGTGGGATCTTGATAAAGAGCAGCTTGTTAATACTATACCTTCATCATCATCGGAGTGCAATGTCTCAGCATTGGTAAGCCTCCTCTAAGCTGACAGTTTTATTTGCTGAATATTATGTTTGTTCAAATTACTACCGCCTTGTAGCTAAGCAGAGTTTATTCTTAAGAGACATGTACAAAGTTGTGTTCTGCTTACATTTACGCAGCTTAGCTATATTTTGTTACAGCTCTTAACTGGTGAATCTATTATATATTTTGTTAGCCCGAGAAGTTTTATGATAATAATACCAAATTTTCTACGGTTACTTAGGAACCTCCCTTCCCCCGCTTCAAATTTTGTTGATCTTTGGGTTTACTTTCTCCAAAGTTTAATTCTTTGGCTGTGCCTGCTGTCATACTTTGTCCTTGCTAATTTTAGGATGTTTTGGGTGAAAGTTACCCATACTGACCCTCAGTTCATCTTAGTAAGTCTATAAGATTGAGGATTTGATGATATGGTTTAAGATTTTCTTTAAAGAAGAAAGAAACTCAGCACACGTTCAACTTCCAGTTAAATGCCCAGAAAACTGAGTTGCCCGGTTGTGCTCTAGCATATCTTGGAACAGTTTTGATGGGACTTTCTCTCCGTATCATTTAATTCAATCTGTAACCAGATAATGGACATAAAAATTCTTTACAAACAATTATCCCCCCTTTGATTTATCTTCTTTCTTTTGTATTTTAGGCTGCTTCTCAAGTTCATGGCGGACAGTTTGCAGCTGGTTTTATAGATGGGTCTGTAAGACTTTATGATATCAGAACACCTGAAATGTAAGCACTTCAGATGAATTTCTTCCACCATGATGAAAATTCATGGTTACTGGTTCTCCTTATGCTTTTAATATGGTTTCCTGCACGTCCCCAAGTCTAAGTTCATACTTGAACCACAATGGTCAATCTAATATCTTTGGTTTTATCTAATGTTTAGACCTTTTAAGGTTCAGTTTAAAAGCCTCCATGTCTCTTAACTTTAATGTCATTGAAATGACTAACGACTATTGACAATGATATTTCTTAGGCTCGTATGTGGATTACGGCCACACACACAGAGAGTGGAAAAAGTAGTGGGGATTGGCTTTCAACCTGGGTTAGACCCTGGAAAGGTAAAGAAAGCGCCTCACTAGATTCATAATTTTTTAATATTTTTAGACAATAGCAGAAATCCAGTGACTAATGAATTTGATTTGACGTGGATGATGAAATTATGCAATGCTTTCCTTCAGTTGGTTAGTGCTTCTCAGGCTGGGGATATCCAATTCCTTGATATAAGAAATCATAGCAGCGCCTATCTCACCATTGAAGCTCACAGGGGTTCACTGACGGCTTTGGCAGTACATAGACACGCTCCAATCATTGCCAGTGGTTCTGCCAAACAACTCATTAAAGTTTTCAGTCTGGAGGGTGATCAATTGGGCACCATTCGTTACTATCCTACTCTAATGGCCCAGAAAATTGGTTCCGTAAGCTGCCTCAATTTCCACCCATATCAATTACTACTTGCTGCTGGTGCTGCAGATGCATGCGTATGCATCTATGCCGATGACAACACTCAAGCAAGATAAAACCACATTTTTCCCTTGAAGATTTCATCAGTTGTCCAGCTGAGAAGAGTGTATCAAACATCTCCCAGGAGTGCCACACATATTTATCGCAGTTGGATAAACCTGTGATGATGCTTGAGTCCCTCTCTGCTGTGAATACATCTGAAAATATTGGTAGGGGTAAATTTTTCTGGCAGTGTATGCAAGGTATTCGTTAGCCTCCATAACAGAGGGTTGCATTTGACAGAAAGAAAGAAGCATATTGGAGGCTCCGACAAATAAGGTCATCTTCGTATATGTGTAAATATCATTCTATCTCTAATTATTTTTCATTCCTGTTTTGTGTGCTATTTTCCACCCTTTATTTGTAAATTTCTTTTATCTGAAAACATAATAGTTTGTTGACAGATGTGGATGTTGACTCCTGTAAATGGGGCTTTTTCATTCATGATTGTAGTTCCTGTAGAATTTGGGTACCTTTGTTTTCACCACCATGTAATTAAATTCACAAATTTGTTCAAGTGTGCAAAAAATTTTCCATCTCAGACTAAATAACCTCGATAAGCTAGTTTATAAAACAAGTTTATAAGTTTGTTGGATTAAATGGAATATGTTTGGAAAACAAACATTTTTTACTAATTTATAGTTTATTCTGATACGCTATTTTAATTAGTGTTTGAGTTTATAGCTTTTTATATTTTCTTTTATTTATAATTGTATATTTTATTTTTATTATTTTTTCCTTATATAAAATGTAAACCTTTCTGGCAATTTATCACTGGCTCTCTTTTGTATCTTCTTTTTAGTGCCATTTCTGTTTTTTTTTTAGAACAGTGGTATTACTTTTACATAATATATTCATTCTTTCATTCCTTGCAAGAGAAAAAACAATCTCTACAAGAAAATATTTTTATTGTTAATATTTTTTATTTATTAAAAGTTAAATAACTGTACTTTTTTTATTAAAAATAAATAAATAATTTTGTACTTTTATGTCATTTTGTTATTATAAAAGATAAATTTATCAAACATTTTTATTTTAATTATTAATTTTTCAGTTATAATTCACTTTTAATTAGTTATCGCATAGTTTACAATTCACTTTTACCAAATAGAGCCTAAGATGTTCAAAATAAGATGTAAGGTTACTTCAAAATCAAAGAGCGGGCATGTCAATTGATTTATGCAGAATATACCTCTAATAATGATTATGGTTATGATTATACTAAAAAATTAATAAACATGGGCCCCATATTTATTATAGACATATATAAATAAATATAAATACGGTTTAAATGTTGGATGTTTGTTTCAATGTTTTGTGTTGGTTTTGAAGCTCTATAATTATGTGAGTTGATTATGATGATATTTATCGGTTTTTCTAATATAAAAAATAAATAGATATAAATAAATGTGAAGTTAAACTTTTTTTTATTAATATTTTTACATAATTTCTTAAATATTATATACAATCATTAAAACATATTTTGTGAACGGTTTTTATTGTTTATTTCACTACTCCACAAAGTTAAGTTCAAGTACGAAGTCTTACTCGTGTGGACAGGATTCATTTGTCATCCAAATAAGGTTATTTAAATAATTAAATAATTCTACAACACATTGATGCGTACAATCGAACTCTGTTTTGTTAAAATCGGTTATAAGATAAGGTGATCAAAAATAAATGTTGACGCTTCTTTCTTTCATCTTAGTGTAATTGGTTATGTGGAAATTAAATTGATTTTAATTAAAATTAAATTAAATGTAAAATAATTTATTTTTGAATATATTTAGTAATTTATGTTTGAATATATTTAAGTATAAGTGAGTTAAATAATAAATTTTAATACAAAAATAATTTTTATATTCAAACTATAATGACTTCAAATTAAAATCGATTCTTGAAATATATTAATTTTACTCGATAGAATTCAAACGTCCAATATATTTCTAGAATTGATTTTAACTCCAAAACAAAAAGCAATCATGCATTTAATAAAAAAGATAGAACATTGGAGATTTTTTCGCAAGGAAAGATTGGTATGAAGTTATATAAGCTTGAGATTTGCTCTCATTGGATTACTATTTCTGTTAAATGTTTATCAAACATTTTTATATAAGTTATAAATTTTTTTTATAATTTATACAAGTGTTCTTATAGATATAAGTTGAAAACAACTTATAAATATCATAAGTTGTTTTAATAAGTTTTGCAAAACAGTTTAACTTAATTGCTTTAAAAGGGGTGAGAGGACTTAATTTCTTGTGATTTTTAACTTCAGCTCCAAAATAGTTGTGGATAGTATTGATAGCTTTAAGTCAGTCCAATGGTTATGGTTTTATTATAAATGATTGCATAGCAATTATTGGGAAAGCACAATCTACACTTTTCTCCATTCCAAACCAATTTTCCAGTTAGATTCAGTAAGCAACAAGTAATTTTATTGCTCATCTGCTTGTTAATGATATTTCCTCCCTGTATTGTGAATGTTATTTTTAATAAATGTCATAATTCCTAAAAATATTATAAACATAAAAATAATTATTAGCTTGAAATGTTTGGTAAAATTAATTATTAGACAATCAAATAAACATAAAAATGCTAAATGGTTTATTTTTATATATTCTTATAAAATTTCCTTATCTCTATTTTGAAAAAAATAATTGGTTTCAAATATCATAAAAAAATTTCATTCTTAATTATATTCTCATTTTTAAATATTTATATTAAATAATGAGATAATATAAATAAAATTGCATGTCTATATTTTTAATATAAATTTGATCTTTATTTTACATATAAAAATATATTTTGTATTCAATTGGCAAATGATGAAATTATTAAATTAGAGATTATGTTCAATATTTGAACATAAATCTCGTAGTTGAATGCAAATTTCTTTACTATTTTATGTACTTAAAAAGAAGTATATATTTTGTATTGACTTTTTGTTCTAAATCTAATATATGATCACAAATTTTTTTGTATCTTTGTGCGTCTCCTGATTTTGCCTCTCCATTTTCAAATATACCATCAAAAGTTAGATCTGATAGTGTATTTTACACTATAAAAAAATTAGAATCCAATAAAAAAAAAATCAAATATTTAAAGATTAAATGAACATCCACCTTATCGTAATATAATAGGAATCGTAATATAATAGGAATGAATATATTTTTATTTCCCTTGACTACGGTCCACAAGCTTTGGCTATAAGCTTTGCTACAATATAATTGGGTACATAAATAAATTGATTTCTACACTAACGATAGTATAATTATTAATAAAACTTTTTTTTTTTAATCTCTACCAGTGTTTCATCCATTAATTTTTGTTCTACTGAAAGGTCACAACCATTTTAGATGAGGTCCAGTAATATCATGTGTTATTATTCTCTCCTAAAGATTTTCGTTAACCTCTATAATATTAATCTACTTAAAATAAATGAATGCTGCAACAAAAAATATATAATAACTAAAGTTTAATGCTATGCACGGTTAGTGAAAAATACTTACGTAAAATAAGTATACAAAAGTCCAGATCAGATTTCATGCAGACTATACTTATGTAAATAAATCCAGCATCAGATGTGTCTATGTGCATTGATTTATATATTCAAACATCGATTTGTGTATATTAGATACATGAATTTTACCTATTTATTCTTTTTTTTAAGACTTATTTATGTAGATTTATACCTATCTACAGTAGCATTTGTGAAATTGTTTAAAAGAACTTACATAAATTTTTACATGTCAATAAACTATTTTTAATTTATTTCTTTAAACTCTTAAGAATGCTCTATAGAATAGTTTACAAATACATTTTTGTAGTTTGACTTTAGTTATCTTTTTTCTAATATTAAAATAACCTATACATATGCACTAAGACATTTATCCAAACATGTCCTAAATCTACGATAGACATGCAAGTGTATCACATTACCCTCTAAATTACAGACAGGAACGTGCATTTCATGTGTCATTTATTTTTTTAGAGCTTGAACATCAATGAAATGAAACAACTTGAAGATAAGAACCACTACCAGAAACTAAAATCTTATATCAAAGAATGTTCCATGTCTGTCATCTGAGTTAGGTAGCACTCAAAACTAATGACTTCCATCAATCTAAAAAACTTACATAAGTTGCAAATGTGAAGAAGCTAGCAATACTGGTATACAGCACATCAAATTATCAACATCACATTCTTTTTTATACATAGATGAATATAAAATTAAAACTTTCACTTGCGTCCGCCAACCATACCGGGTCCCATTGTCCCCGACACGTTCGATGATGTACCACTTACCCTTCCATCAGTGTTTCCAAACACATTCAAATCTTCAAATAGCTTGTAAGATGGAACAAAGGGTCTTTGTCCAGAATTCCCTCTAGGATCTATTCCTTGCGAAGAGAATGAATTATTATGTTGCAAGGGCCTACTAACCCCTTGTGCAGCAGGATAAGATGCTGTCGCATTTCCTTGAGAAGTCGAAATCGCATTTGGAGCTGATAAATGGCCTTGATAGTTGGCATATCCGGGTGTAGCAGCCCATGGCGGTGGAGGATATCTTGCAGCGTATTGAATATGTTGGTTCTGAAATTGTGGTTGATGCTGAGGTTGAGACTGTATTTGCAACTGTGGTTGTGGTTGAGACTGTAAATGTGGATGATGTTGAGGCTGAGGAGGGTTATATTGACGGTGTTGATTCTGCGACTGTGATTGAGGAAATTCCGATTGGGGCTGTTGGGAATGTTGATGATGCAGCGCTCGCTCGGATTCATAACGTGCATGCAATTGTTGAGGTGAGGGAGGGGTTGTGGGTTTGGGCTGAGATTGATACATCTGTTGTCGAGGCTGCTGTGTTTGGAACTCTGATTTAGATTGAGGTTGAGCCCAAGGAGCAACATAACTGTTGTTGTATGGCAAATTTCCAGGATATGTAGATGGAGCAGGTATCTGATGCATCCCTTGGCTAGGGGCTGACGGCAGATATGATGTCGGCGGAGAAGATGGCGTCAAGGACAAAGTGATGCTTAGTAAGTCAATGATGTCCTGATCTTTTGAAGTACTAATAGGTGCCGGTGGGTCGGGAAGAGCTAATGCATTGGATGTTGAGGGCTCTGGCACATATGAATTTTCACTAGATCCAATCGTAGCATCTTTTGAAGTCACTGACTGTGTCTTAGAATGCCTGCAGTAGTAAAGAGTTCAAAAAAAATTAATTGATTAAAACATTACTGACATAATTGAACAGTTTGATTAACCATAATCTGACCTGCAACATGTTGCATATTGCAATTTACAGGAAAATCTTTGATGATGAAAAAAAATTTACATGCTTATAATATAGAGCTGAGCTTGTCAAATAGGATAGAATGAAATGGCATGTAGTGTAAATTTAAAAAACAAGAAACACTACATGCAAAGGTTCCTATTTCAGCTAAACGAAATCAGTAGATAATTAGCTTGTCCTGTAGTCCATGCAAATCCACACATGAATATACCCAAAATGCATGTTATTAGCAGACATACTACCTCCATTTCTTTTTAGTTGTCGTTCTAAGGTTATTTAGTCGTACCAATAATTGTTACTTTTGTTAGAATTATTTGTCTTGTTCTATAATACCCTTAACTATTTATTATCTCATTCTTCCACCTATTTCTCTCTCTACAGTAAATAGTTAAGGTATTATTGACAAAACAATAATTAGTGTTCACATTGAAAAGCCAAATAAATATAAACAAAATTCTTCTACAATAGCAACAGTTATAAAGGAACAGAGGGAGTACTAAACTATTTGTTTTTGGATGTTAGTCATGTTACACATCCTAAATTCATATGAAGGTGCAATGGATAAGAAAATTGTTTCCATAATAACCATGGGCACTGTAATATCAATTTAAGATACATTACAATACCTTCGAGCTAGCTGTGCAAATTCATCTTCTTCCTCTTCATCACTCTCGCCCCTTGTTTCAGAATAAACTGTGGCAGGAGGGCTAGCTTTAGGTGTTGAAACAGACTCGGAGGGGCTGGAGCTCTTTACTTCATTTTGATTGACACTGGAGTGAACTTCAGGTGACATAGTACTGGAACTTGCACCTTGAATTGGAAAAGAAGTGCCGGAAGCAATTGCATCGTGCCTTGCAAGCAAACTTTGAATACTATCGTTCAGTTCGAGGCCCTGCCCAAGAAGTTCCTCATCCCTACAACATAACCGATATGGTAAAATATATATGAATATTCCACAAATCCTATGGACACACAAACTTCAAAAGCAACACACAATTATATTTTGATGTGTCGCCAAATGTTATAGCCAGTTTAATGGAACTAACCCAGTTGTTGTCAGCATCTGCATCAATTTCTTCTGGTTGGTGCGACAACGATCAACAAGATCAACAATTACTTCATCTTTTACAGCCTATAGAGCATAAAAAACAAACACTTAACCATTTTACTTAGTTGCAAAGAGGATTTAGAAAGGCCAAACAGCACTGTTAAACATACCGCACGGTCACTGGGATTTACAGCTTGTAGCATGTCACTCAATAGGTCCAACACATGCCGCATGGACTCCAAGCTTGACATACTGAGGATTTAAAGGGAAAAGTTGGCCAAAAAAATTTTATGTTGGTCACACATAGAAGTTCAGTGACACAAGAAATCAGCAGAAGCATAGGTGACCAGACAAAAAAAAAAGAGTTTCACCTCAAACTTTCAATCTCTGTTGCCATTGTTTCATCTAGTGTTTTTGAAGAATTGCTTGGCATCCCATATCCAGCTTGCATATGTCTTAAAGATGGATGAGTTAGAGGTGGAGTAAATATTGGAGCTGCATCTGGTGAACGCCTCGGAAAAGAAACTCCAGATCGCTGTCATTTATAAAATCCAACACAATAAGTTTATGATATGATTTAGCAGCCATTGAATTATGATTCAAATGTAGTTATGGTTTATGATCTTGCGGATATTAATGCAATTTCAATACCATAGTTCAACGTAATTTTGCGAAAAATGCGATGATGGTTGGGTTTTACATGGGGATAGTTCTTCACTGAGGTTCAGTAGGCAACCTTAGGGCTTGTTTGACGACGGGAAACATTTTTCTATGCAACCGTGTTTTTACTTTATTTTTTATTTTTCAAGTTTTGTAACGGAAACGGTACAAAACTCTGAAAACAGGAAACTGAAAATAAAAAATGTTTTCTGAAACAAAACATATCTCTATTATTCATCCAATCTAACTATTTGTCCCGAGAGAATTGCAAAATAAAAAAAGATTTGTATACAAATTATTGAAGTGCCAAATTAAGTTATAAAATACAAATTTGGAAAAACATATAATAACATAATTTGTTTTCTAAAAATGTCCAAAAGTGAAATTTCACCCGTAAAATGAAATAGTGGCTATTATTTTATAGAAAATCAACGGACTTTAAGTGAACAATTTTGACAATCTGGCATCCCGCTTTGCACATGAAGCTATCAAGATTAGATAAACGATAATCAAGATATATTATTGAGTAGACAGCAATACACTTACCTTTAATTCCTCATATGCCCAATAGTACTGAGGATATTTTCCACCAGCACCTCCGAACGCCTCTTGCCACGAGTCCAGCAGTACTAAAATTTTATCCCTCACATGCATGTCTGCCTAAATTATCATTATATGCATTTATGTCAGATGAGACAACCCACAAGAATATAAAAAAATTTAAATAGCTCACACATTAGTTATCAAACATAAATAAACTTCCACTATATCCAAAAAGCATCAATACTAACATTGTTTTGGATATACATATCAGCGTTGTCAATCACAGTTCCAAAAAATAGTGGATTGTTCAAATTCCGCTACGCTATAGTGCTATAGTGCCGCTATAACCTCTATTTGACCACACTTAGTACTAAATACCGTTATCGCAGAGCAATTGTAATTTGTTCGAATTCCGCTATGCTATAGCGCTATAGCCGCTATTTGATAACGCTGATACATGTTCAGGTTAACTAATTAATCATAAGAGGGCCAACTTAACATTATAGTATTTTATTTTTACTTGGAAATACCACATCAATTTTCAGATAATTTTGAGTCCATGATCCCATAACCTATCTAACATGGAGGGAATTAAGGAAACTGGATTTGAAATATATACATATATAATGATGAATGCAATGGTTGAATGTAGGATCACATGATAAATCTCCCACTAGAACGTAGACATTATAACATATAGGCCATTAATGATATACAGGAGTAGCGCATCAAACTTGATTTGGATATAAATTAAACAAGGCACAAGGTGCTGTTAAAAAACAACAACATCAGATGCCATTATAGTAAAGTAAATTAAGTCATGATCTTTGCATTAAACTTTGATATTCACTGCTCTAAAAGGAACGTTTTCCAATCAAATGTGCAAATTAAAATAGAATGCATCTGAAGTTTCCAATCACCACCACCACCTTACCTTCTTTCTTACAATCTTTATCATCTCCTCCAATACACTCCTCTCGGCAATTTGAAAGTGCACATACTCACCACAGTTCTTCACCATAGTCTCCAGAAGCTAAGCAACAGATAACCAGAAACCATAAATCATCAAGTTTAAAACAAATGAAATTCAAATTTAAGTATTGAAAGGCACAGCTACAAAGAACAACTAGAGGTAAATAAGGAAAGTACCGTGAGAGCTAGTATTTGAACTTTAGAGCTCCTATGTTGTAATCTCTTCTTCACAGCTTTTACCACATCTTTTGGTTGCCTGATAAATTAATAATATCAAATATTCAGTTTAAAAATTCACTGTTAATATCCCAATTACTAATTCATTGAAGTAAACAAAAACGAAAGTAGAGAAAAGCAAGTTGCCAGACTAGTTTCTCCTAAAATCCACTACTAAAAATTATTGTTAAATTTTGATACCAAAAATTGTGCATGAGAAAAATTAGAAGTAATAAAAAAATAATAATAAAAGAAATTTTTGGTAAAATCATACCTGATTAATTAATTAACCACCTTGATTAATTCTTCATAAAAAAACATGATAAAGTAATATCCTCAACAACACCCCCAAAATAAAAATAAAAAACTAAAAATAGCAAAATTTTGCCCCAAATTTCATTATCATAACAAAAACCCATAAACATCTGCATGAAACATGAAATTCAAAAGCAAGCATAATCACAAACATGTGGTAGATGATGAAAGTCAACCCCTTAAAAAACCAAAAAAAATGTTTTGAAATTGATATGCTATCTATCTTTCTCCTTTGCTTATAATTGAAGATTACCAATGATTAGAATTGATGGAATCACAAATTTCGATGTTCATGGTCCAATCAGGACCCATAAGAAGATCGCTAGTTGCTTTCTCAACTGCGACAGTAGCTGAAGAAGAAGAAGCAGCCATCATAATTTTTTTCCCCTCTCAGAACTTTCTTCAAACACCTAAAATTCGATTCTCAAACAAACAACCAAAACGCAAAATCAAAAAAAGAAGAAAACTTTGCAGCTAATTTATTTATAAAAAAAAAACCCCTCTGAAATTACGAAACCCTAGCGCAATTCATGAATGAATTGGGACAAATCAATATCAATAATCATATTCGAAAAAGTCGTCGCTTTTTTATTTTTATTTTTACTTTTATTTTGAAAAAAATTGTGATTTTTTCTGTGAAGCTAAAAAAGAGGAATCGGTGAATTTTCTTTTTTGAACATGATTTTCTTGAGAGAAAAAAAATTCCCGGAAAATTCGTAATATTCGTTTATTTATTTGGCTGAAAGGCTTTAGCGATTATTGGGTGGTGTTGTTTGGCCCACTCGCTTTTCTCCATGATTGAATGCACGCGCCACGTGGCGTATTAGAGTGGAAAGAAATTTTGAATTTAGCTTTTCTTTTTGCTATTTGTCTATTCAAGCAGTATTTATCTGTGTCACAGCTTATAATTCTATTCAATTTTTTTTTACAGGTTTTTTCTTCTTCTTAATTTCTAATTATTGTTTTTGGGATATTTGAAAATTATCTTAACTATTTTTTAATAGGTTTGATTTGTCATCAAAAAATAATTTTACACTTTTATAAAAAGTAATTTTATACTTAATTAACCATAATTTCTTTAAATTAACAATTTTCTTCAAATTTATTATAACAAAAAAAGATGACAGCAAATCTAAACAAAAAAGTAAAAAAATCACATAAAAAATACGTTTAAGTTCTTTTTATCATATATTATATATAATAATAAAATTATATCTTTTAAGAAATTTTAAGTAAATAATGGTTAAATGTAATAAAATATGATTTCTAATGAAGAAATTAAAAATTATTTTAAAAATTGTTTCAAAATAAAAATTAATTATTTTAAAAATTTTCATTTTCCGTAAATTTAAAATAAATCATAATTAACTATGAAGTCACTCAAATTTAACAAAATTTTTGTTTAATAGTTATA
>JBBPBP010000003.1:5247196-5290156 GCA_037974735.1 Cicer chorassanicum
CATATACTTTATTTAACAGTTAAAAATCACATCGCACCAAAGATACAATTCAACCAAAATGCACAACTCCTATTTGTTAGACTATATGTCAATGCATGATTCCGGAATATCACCTCCCCCGCAAGGGCTTCGTGGGTCCTTCCAAGCAACACCACTAACTCAAAATCCCCGCAAGGATCTATGGGCTCCAACCAATTATGGACGCACCACACAACTATGAATGCATAAATGTAGACACTGTTGTTAGTAACAATATATACCACTCAACCAGAGTGTCCAAAATCACTCAACCTTGTCCTAAACCAATCTAGTTTAGACACAAAGTAATCACCTTGAATAACCACAACATGTCAAGCACAACCATTATAACAACGTATCATATGACATTCATTTTGAAGATAACACACAAACGTACTCAATACACAACATCACAGTACATTTAAATCACATATAATTCAAGTAAGAAAGTGAATGGAGTGATGCCCTTACCGTTATAAATGTCATTATAAGGTTTCTACCAACGAGCTTTGCTCCAAATATGTTACACTTTCATAAATTAATTTACTTTTCACTTAGTGTCAAAACTTTTTAGATTTATTTTTATAGGTTGACGTACAAAAACCTATTACTAGTGTGACCGTTATTACAATAATAATGAGATAATAGAGTTCCTAATAATCTATCTCCAACGATATTAAGAACTTTCCTTTCCTCTGTAACAATGCGGCTATCTTAATTTATTTATAACAATTGATCCTGTCTAACCTATTCACTACTTTATCTAAACATCATAACACAATTATGGCACCTATACTTCTGATAGTTGATTAAGAAAATAAAAATCAATAAATGAAAGGTTCTTATCTATCACGAATAAAGATACAATTAGGGAGACATATTCATCTATCGATCTTATTCTATTTTATCTTATTTTTCATAATATCAATAAAGGGTTTTATTCTACTACCAATAAAAATGGTTATATAAAGCTAATAGGGTCATAATTAGAGAATTCTTACTTGAGGGGATAAATCAGTGACTCCTTTATTTCTTGAATTCTTCCTTTTTCTCCCTAAACCCTTTCTTTGTTTGTCGCAGAGGATTTGTGAATGGGAGGTGTCGGTTTATTTTTTTTCCTTTTCTATTAGTAGAGGTGGGAAACGTGATGTTTTCAATCTAAGCCCGTTAAGACCCTAAATATTCACTCATCAGTGTAATGTAATTTTCTTTTAACGTTTCCCGATTCATTCTTCTTTCTTTTCTATTATTATTGTTATTATTATAAACATTTGTTTTTTTTTTTTTCAAATACTTAGCAAAATATTCAGTCAAATTAAATACATCATGTGATACACAAATATAGTTTTCAAAATAGTAATTGAATACAAATATAATAACAATAATAATAATAATAATAATAATAATAATAATAATAATAATAATAATAATAATAATAATAATAATAATAATAATAATAGTAATGATAATAACAACCACATTAGAAATTATAAAAATAAAAATATAGTTTGCACATTACTAATAATAATAAAAATGAGGATCTTACATTCTATCCACCTAAAATAGTTTCGACCTCGAAACTAACATTAATAGAGAAAAATGTGGGTCTTACATTCTATCAACCTAAAAATAGTTTCGTCTTCGAAACTGACACTAAAGAGTTCCTAGATATGACATACTAATTTTATCTATCGAGAAAATCTTATCTATCATGCTGCAATTATTTCAATATTCATCAAGCCCAACCTCCTCAACGTTATTCTACAAATTTACAACTCTAAAATCACTTTCACTAAGTCTGATATTACTCTAATCCTACCAAGAAAGCTCCAAGTCCTCTACAGACTGAAACCTACCCCACACAAGCTTTTGTTTATAATCATAATCTCAATACATGTTAGAGAGTCAAACATTTGTGACAACTTCCCACCACTATACTCCACGTACCATCATTCTCAAACCACTATAAAATGCTCTTACTTTTAATGTTCAATCTTTTGGATCTAATAATCTAACTAAATTCAACTTGAATTCTTTCTGCAAGGATTTTAATTCATCGTTACTCTTATGACTAAAATCTAATCTATATGATTTACTACTTAAATTCTCACTTCCTTATGGTTTAGTATCACTTACTCGTTAATTACAACTCACAACTCATAATTACAAATCATTTCTTTAATCCAAAAATTTCATTCTTAACACTCCATTTAAGAGGATTGCCTCTAATATACTATTAAATCTCAATATCTTTAATTCTCTACAACCTCGGTCAAACAACACCATTTTTTTTTCTATTCACCCCATAATATTCAATATTTGCCCGTTGTCCTTGGTATCAACTACATTGAGATCTTTGATCAAGCCTACGATTGATCTCTTTAAATCATTCTCATTCATTCAATGTATAGTACTATCAAACATAAAATTTGAAACATATGTTATCATATCCTACAAGTATTCAGACGCTTCACAAATTCAACTTCTTGGTTATAAAATACATATTTTTACTCTATAGAATACTCTTACGCATTAACAATTCAAACTTACTCAATCATGCAACTAGTAATAACTTTACATCAACCCAAAACTACTTAATACTATCATAATCGTTTAGTCTCATGAATGTGACTATCATAAAATTCACACTTAATGTTCGACGTTCGAATTGAACACAACTCAATCATCTCTTTCAATCCCTCGATAATTTTCTTCTCCTAAAGTTTGAACCATTAATTAACTTACAATCTTAATTCCAACCTCCATATCACAACCCCTACAAGACCCACTAAGTTTCAACCACGCTTCCGTCGCGCCACTCTGATAAATCGATTAAGATTATGTTTTGTGTACTTGTGCAAAAAGCACAAAAATTTTTAGGTGAGGAAATATTTCAATCAAGGTTCGAGTGGTGCATAAACTCACACACTATCTCTTAAGGACTTCCGAGACACATGACCAACACAGACAAAACTAAAAACTACCCCACTAATCCGCAGTCCAATCTAGATCGAACTGCTCTGATACCAATTGTAACATCCCGCTTTTTCGAGACATTAACTAACGAAATTCTAAACGTAAAGATACATATTTTTTTATATAAGATTATCTTAAATGTTCATTTACTTTAAAACCAATTAATAACTTTTTCAATTGTATTTTCAAAATTAATGAGTCAGAGTATTCGCAATTACTAAAAGTAAATTTAATACGTTAAACAAAAGAAACTTCTAAAGTCAAAACTCTTGGTGTTTTACTACCCAAAAATAAATCCTAGTTGGTCATAAACTTTGGACTTGTGGAAAACTCACCCAACAAGTCTAACACCAGCACAAAAGTATCTCGGAGCCTCCAACTGCATGCTATTGTACTTCTTCGCATTTCTCTTACTAGGTTGGTTGCGACATTATTCGCTCAAGTAACACTATACACGACTTCCTGTCAAATGTAAGGGTCATCTCCAAATAACAAACACAAAGCAAATAAACATGCATATATAATTGTTATAACAAAAATATAAACAAACCATATACTTTATTTAACAGTTAAAAATCACATCGCACCAAAGATACAATTCAACCAAAATGCACAACTCCTATTTGTTAGACTATATGTCAATGCATGATTCCGGAATATCACCTCCCCCGCAAGGGCTTCGTGGGTCCTTCCAAGCAACACCACTAACTCAAAATCCCCGCAAGGATCTATGGGCTCCAACCAATTATGGACGCACCACACAACTATGAATGCATAAATGTAGACACTGTTGTTAGTAACAATATATACCACTCAACCAGAGTGTCCAAAATCACTCAACCTTGTCCTAAACCAATCTAGTTTAGACACAAAGTAATCACCTTGAATAACCACAACATGTCAAGCACAACCATTATAACAACGTATCATATGACATTCATTTTGAAGATAACACACAAACGTACTCAATACACAACATCACAGTACATTTAAATCACATATAATTCAAGTAAGAAAGTGAATGGAGTGATGCCCTTACCGTTATAAATGTCATTATAAGGTTTCTACCAACGAGCTTTGCTCCAAATATGTTACACTTTCATAAATTAATTTACTTTTCACTTAGTGTCAAAACTTTTTAGATTTATTTTTATAGGTTGACGTACAAAAACCTATTACTAGTGTGACCGTTATTACAATAATAATGAGATAATAGAGTTCCTAATAATCTATCTCCAACGATATTAAGAACTTTCCTTTCCTCTGTAACAATGCGGCTATCTTAATTTATTTATAACAATTGATCCTGTCTAACCTATTCACTACTTTATCTAAACATCATAACACAATTATGGCACCTATACTTCTGATAGTTGATTAAGAAAATAAAAATCAATAAATGAAAGGTTCTTATCTATCACGAATAAAGATACAATTAGGGAGACATATTCATCTATCGATCTTATTCTATTTTATCTTATTTTTCATAATATCAATAAAGGGTTTTATTCTACTACCAATAAAAATGGTTATATAAAGCTAATAGGGTCATAATTAGAGAATTCTTACTTGAGGGGATAAATCAGTGACTCCTTTATTTATTGAATTCTTCCTTTTTCTCCCTAAACCCTTTCTTTGTTTGTCGCAGAGGATTTGTGAATGGGAGGTGTCGGTTTATTTTTTTCCTTTTCTATTAGGAGAGGTGGGGAAGTGATGTTTTCAACCAAAGCCCATTAAGACCCTAAATATTCACTCATCGTAATGTAATTTTCTATTTAACGTTTCTCGATTCATTCTTCTTTCTTTTCTATTATTATTGTTATTATTATAAACATTTGTTTTTTTTTTTTCAAATACTTAGCAAAATATTCAGTCGAATTAAATACATCATGTCATACACATATATTTTCAAAAATAATAATTGAATAAAAATATAATAATAATAATAATAATAATAGTAATAATAATAACAACCACATTAGAAATTATAAAAATAAAAATATAGTTTGCACATTACTAATAATAATAAACATGAGGATCTTACACCTTCTCTTTTGCTGTTATACACTGGTCAACATCCGACACTTGGTTCGATCTCTATGTTTTTAACATTTTGTTGTTTGTTTGTTCAAATTTTAGCATATTACCATTTGTATTTGTTGGTTCCTGTTTGAAGCTTAATTTCATGCTTAAGAATACATTTTTATTTTTTGTTCAACGTTGAAAATTTATTAGGAAAATAAGGCATTGAAAACTGATAGAGACACGTCTCTATCACAGCTTGCATCCTAGGCTTTTACGCAGACAACTTTGCATCATAGGCTTTTATTCATTTTTTTACTCAAGCACCCTTGGGCTTTTATTCATTTTTTACTCAAGCACGTACATCTTGCATCATGCTTTTATTTATTTTTTACTCAAGCATAGCCGACTTGAATCATAGGTTTTATTTCAGTTTTTACTCAAGCACGTACAGTACATCCTAGATTCTTTCTTTTTCTTTTTGTTTTTTCTTTTTCTTTTACTCATGCACTGGACAGCTTACATGGTAGTGAGTTTTTATTTATTTATTTAAATTATTAAATTTTATTAAAAAATTCTTACCAAAAATAAAAGTTAAATAATCTTGTTTCAAGTTAAGTGTGGATATAAATTATTATATCACAATAGTTCTAAAATTCGTTTTATTTTTAATGAATTATTTATCATACCAAAATTATTTTAAAATGATTAATTAGATGCAACATCTTCTTAATCTTTACATGGTTATAATACAAGTAGTACAACTTGGGGTTTTGAAGCTCATGTTTATAACCAAAATAGGCTAAATACCACTCGTGGTCCCTTAACTTAATTTCAGTTAACAATTTAGTCCTTTATTTATTTATTTATTTTTTTCCCGATTTGGTCCTTTATGTTTTTAAATAATTTCAGCGTTACCCTTTAAGTGAGGTTCCGTTAAGAAAAAGTTAAAAAATCCCTAATCTGGCTCATTGCATATGTTCATCAAACCTGTAGGAACGATTGTCACTGATCTGAAGTGATGTCTATGGAGTATAAATACCCCATAACTTCAGTTTTAACGAATCAATCCTACTACCAAACTGTCGCGTCCGGTTTGTCCGCGAAAAAGGAGTCGCCACCAATTTTATTTTATTCAAAGGAAAAATTGGATAAAACCTAAAATAATTATTTTTTGAACCAAAAATTCGGATTCGGGAGTCGATTACGAGTAGGGAAGGTATTAGCACCCTACAACGTCCGTTAAACGGTTACCCTATAATTAATTGTATACAAACTATTTATTTATTTATTCATTTATTTTTACCCCAAAAAGAATACTAAAAAAAAATAAAATAAATTATTTACATTAATAAAAGAAGGAAAAATAGTTTTTATTAATTTGGTTTGACAAGGAATAAAACCTTGCTCCTACGTATCCCCAGGTGCAATGGAGAAATCAAAACACGCGTAGTTCTTGGGTAGAAAATATTTATGTGTTGACTGATTTTATTATTAATTTTACTTTATATATATACATATCAAAATAAATTAACAGCATAATAGTGATAATAATAATAATAACAAAAAAAAAAGGTGAGATGTTTGTTCGCGGATTGGATCTTTTTATTTTTGTTTTAAAGAAAAAATAATTTTTGTTAAATAAATAACGTAACGGAAATATAATAATAACAAAAAAAAAGAGGTGAGATGTGGCGCGGCGAGCGAGGATGAATTTCATCCGGCGGCAGCGACTATTAATTCTAATCCTAATGGAAAAAACTATTTTATTTGTTGTTATGATCTTTTTGTTATTTTGATAAATACGTGATATGAGCTATATATTCAATATTACGATGCGATAAAATTTGTTTTCTTGGTGATTGGTTTATAAGCATCAATTAGTTATATTTTTCTAGCATTTTGTGTTGCAAAGAAAGCAATTTTAAGAACAGACAACCTTAGAAAAATGAAAGCTCAACACACAAGTTTATTTTTTGTATAAATAGAAAAAAGAGAAAGAAAAAAAAAAGAATATTTTTTAAAGGGATCAATATAAAGAATAATAAGAAGAAATTTAGAGAAGAGATACCTTACTACTGAAGTAGTTTCTTGCTGGACTGATTTTCCCAAGACCAGATTCTCTGCTCATCTCTCGCCTGTTATTCTCTCTTCTTTCTTTTTTGTGCTCTCCAAATGTCCTCTTCCACTCTTACTATCGATTATTCATAGGTCTTTCGGGTGTAGGTTACAAAAGACAAGGGAATAATTGCCAATTGATCACCATTTTATTACTATTAATCTCTTTCTTTGTGGTTTCTTTTCTTTCAATTGATTATCATTATATCGATTTTTATGACCATCAATCCATTTCTTTTCAGTTTCTTTCACACAATTATGTATATTTATTTATTTTTTTATTATTTTTTTTATATATTTTTATATATATGTTTTTTATTTTTCTATTTTTTAGAAAAGAGTCTAAACAAGAATTAGAGGCAAAAAACTGGGAACATATGTGATTGTTTAAAGTTTAAAGCCCTAATTATTTATTTTTATTTTTATATTTCTATACATTTATTATTATTATTTCCCTTTTTTTTAATAAAAAGTAAAAAATAAATAAATAGATAAATAAATAACAAGCGGACAAAATTAGGTGTCAACAGCTGCCCCTCTTTACTTAGAATTTACTTGAGAATCAAAGTAAAAGATAAGTAAAGATGACAACTCTAATTTTGTCCGAAAAGAAATTTTTTAGAAGGGTGCAAGTCGTTTTCCCGGCTTCAACATGCGGGTCGTTTTCTCGGCTTCGGGTGCGAGTCGTTTTCCCGGCTTCAACATGCGGGTCGTTTTCTCGGCTTTAGGTGCGAGTCGTTTTCCCGGCTTCAAGATGCGGGTCGTTTTCTCGGCTTCGGGTGCGAGTCGTTTTCCCGGCTTCAACATGCGGGTCGTTTTCTCGGCTTTAGGTGCGAGTCGTTTTCCCGGCTTCAACATGCGGGTCGTTTTCTCGGCTTCGGGTGCGAGTCGTTTTCCCGGCTTCAACATGCGGGTCGTTTTCTCGGCTTTAGGTGCGAGTCGTTTTCCCGGCTTCAACATGCGGGTCGTTTTCTCGGCTTTAAATTTATGTAATGTCATGAATCAGTGAATGAATAAATGAATGAATGTATTGATTTTTTATTAATATTTTTATTGGACACAATCATTAAAATCATGGATGAAAAAGGCACTTATACATTTTTCTTGAACTTGATATCTTTGTCTCTCTTTTGTCCATTTCTGTTTTTTTGTTTTGTTTTTTTTTGTATTTTTTTGTTGTTTTTTTTAATGAAGAATTACTGTTGTAATCTTAAGCTTGATCTCATATTTTCATTTGCCTTGCACTCTAAACAACCTCTAATATATCCAACTTTATCGCAATTCATTATATCGAGGTATGGTATATATTTTACACGATAATCATAAAATGCATTCGAGAAAGAGGGTTAAATTATAAAGATGATAAAAGTATATATCAATATATTGATGTTCAATATAAAAAAATAAAAATAAAAAAAATATACATAAGATAAAACAAAAGGAATGGGTGGAAGACCCGACTTGGTTACTAGTAATTCAAAGGTAGACTGTACTAACTTCTCGTGCCATAGTCCGATCGATACTGTTTGTTCTGTCCTTTTGAGTATATATTCTTCGTTTTTTTTTTCTTCTCTTAGGTTGCCCTTTCCGGTTTTCAACCCAATTGGTATTTATTATATTTTTTTGTACCCTAATTTTTGTCTAAGTTGTCCTTTTAGGTTTTCGACCCAGCATGTATTTATATTTTTTGTACCCTAATTTTTGCCTCGGTTGCTTTTTTAGGTTTTCAACCTAACGGTATTATTTTTTATTTTTTTATTTTTTATTTTTTATTTTTTATTTTTTATTTTTTATTTTTTATTTTTTTTGTTTTTGTTTTTTATTCTTTTCCTAGGTTGCCCTTTGCGGTTTTCAACCTAATAGGTATTATTATATTTTGTACCATAATTTTTGTCTAGGTCGTCCAAGAGGTATTTATTATATATTTTTGTACCCTAATTTTTGCCTAGGTCGCCTTTTCAGGTTTTCAACCTAACGGATATTATTATTTTTCTTTGTGTACCCTAATTTTGCCTAGGTTGCCCTTTCAGGTTTTCAACCTAGCGGGTATTCTTTTTTGTACCCTAATTTTTGCTTAGGTCGCCCTTCCAGGTTTTCAACCTAACGGGTATTCATTATTATTTTTGTACCCAAATTTTTGCCTAGGTTGCCTTTTCAGGTTTTCAACCTAGCGGGTATTCATTATTTAAGTATGATACTTTTTTACGACATATGAGTTTATAGGGAGGACTACATCTTTTCCATCCATTTCGCGAGGATCAAAGCTCCACCTGATAAAGATTTTTTCACGACGTATGGGTCTTCATAGTTAGGGGTCCATTTCCCACGATAATCCTTTTGAATGGGTGAGATCTTTTTTAGCACCATGTCTCCCTCTCCAAATTCTCGAGGACGTATTTTTTTCTCTTATGCTCTTTTCAGTCTTTTATGATATAATTGCCCATGGCATAAGGCCGCCCACCTTTTTTCTTCAATTAAATTCAATTGATCGAAACGGGTTTGTACCCATTCCGACTCCTCTAGTTTGGCTTCCATTAATACTACTTCAATGGGTAGCACAGCCTCCATCCCATATACTAGGGAAAAAGGGGTTGCCCCAGTTGAAGTGCGTATCGAAGTGCGATACCCATGTAGTGCAGATGGCAACATCCCATGCCAATCTTTGTATGTTGCAACCATTTTCTAAATAATCTTTTTGATGTTTTTATTTGCTGCTTCAACTGTGCCATTCATTTTTGTAAGGGGACGAGTTGTGGTGTTGAATTTTAAAGGTGGCATACAATTCATCCATCATTTTGTTATTCAGATATTGTGGCATTGTTGGTAATGATCTTGCTTGATAGGCCATAACGACATATTAACTCCCTTTTTATGAATTTGACTACCACATTTCTGGTTACATTGGGGTACGAAACGACCACTACCTATTTGGTAAAGTAATCGATTGCCACCAAGATCAAGCGATGGCCATTTGATGCTTTCGGTTCAATTATTCCGATGACGTCTGTGCCCCACATTGAGAACGGTCAGGGCGCCGACCCGAAGAATCTTTCTAGACATGGCGTGTCCGTTCATATGGATCCCATAAGAGCCTTCGTGGACATCTTGTAGAATTTCTTCCGCCTCATTGACATCAACACATCTAAGGAGTACCATATCATGATTCCTCTTATACAAAATATTTTCATTCACGAAAAAGCTCGCGGCTAACCGTCTCAGAGTTCTTTTCTAATTCTCCGATATTCCGGAAGGATATTCTCTATTTATAAGATAATGTTTGATGTCGTGATACCACGGTTTCCCGTCAGTTTCTTCTTCCATTAAGTGGCAGTAGGCAGGATGATCTCGACTCTCCAATTTAATGGATGGAATTTCATCGTTTCAACTTATTTGGAACATCGAGGATAAAATAGCCAAAGCATCGGTCAAATTGTGAAGATAATTCCTTTATGTAGGTAAAATAAGGTATTAACTTCTTTTCTCGAGTTTCCAATTCTTGGTTAAGATGATTAATGACTGTTGCTTTTGATTCCAAAGTAGCCAAAATTCCTATGGCACAAGTTTCATATTCTGCTATATTATTGGTACAATCAAAATACAAGCGCACTGTGATAGGTATGAACTGCTTTTTATGAGATATTGAGACAACCCCAATATAATTCCCCATTACCTTTGAGGCCCCATCGAACAATAGGGTCCATTTTCCATTATCACATTCTTCAAACAAAACCATGATGCTTTCATTCGGGAATTTACATTGCATTGATTGATAATCATCCCTAGGTTGATTAGCTAGATAATATGTCAAGGCACTCCATTTGATGGCTTTCTAAGTAACATAGGTAATATCGTATTCTGATAACATCACCTGCCAACGAGCAATTCACCCTGTGAGAGCAGACTTTAAGAAAATGTACTTGATTGGATCCATCTTGGATATCAAGTAGGTCGTATGGCAAACCATGTATTGCCTTAAGCGATGGGCCTCCCAAGCTAAGGCACAACAAGTATGTTCTAAAATCTATAAATTTTTTACTCAAATAGAAAATGACGCTCCTTCTTTGTTGTTTCTTTGTGTTGCCCCAACACATATCCCATGGATCTATCGAGGACTGTAAGATACATAATCAAGGGTCGACTTGGAACTAGGGGGACTAGAATTGGAGGCTTCTGCACGTACTGTCGGATTTTCTCAAATGCATTTTGGCATTCCTCATAACTATTTGATTTTTCCCTAAAAGTTTAAAGATTGGTTCACAAGTGGCGGTTTGTTGTGATATAAATCTGGAAATATAATTTAGTATCCGAAAAAATGTGAACTTCTTTTCTGTACTTGGGGGAAGCATTTGTAAAATGGCATGAACCTTATCGGGGTCAACTTGTATTCCTTTCTGACTAACCACAAATCCCAATAATTTGTCCGACCTCACGCCGAAAGTGCACTCGAAAAGATTAAGCTTTAGCTTAAACTTTCTAAGCCTTTCGAAAAGTTTTTTTTTTAGATCATGTCATCTATATAAACTTCTAAGTCTTTATGAACCATGTCATGGAATAGGGTTACCATAACTCTTTGGTAGGTTGTCCCAGCATTCTTCAGACCAAAAGGCATTACTTTGTAACAAGATGTTCCTCAAGGGGTGATGAAAGTCATTTTTTTCCATATCTTCGGCTGCCATCTTAATTTGATTATACCCAGAGAAAACATTCAAAAAAAGAGAATAGCGAATTGTAGGCCACATTGTCAACCAGAATATCGATGTGAGGTAATGGGGAATGATCTTGGGATTTAAATTAGAGGGTGCAAGTTAGTCATCCCAACTTTAAATTAGAGTGTGCAGGTCAGTAGGCCCGACTTTAAGTTTATATACTATTGACAATATGAAATGTCATGAATGCATTTGATGAATGAACATTTTCCTTCATTTTCATCTTTTTTTTTTTTCAATCAACTTTTTTACAATTTTTATTTATTTCTTTCACCTCCTTACGAACATGATCCTTGGATTCATGGATGAAGAATATGCACAACTTCGAATAAATAGTGGAGATTGTCCTTTTGATCTTTACAGAGATCTTTGTTACATCTTCGACTTGATCTCTAGTTACCACTACCTTATGTGTAAAGACATCATACTAGTTTTGGCCTCTTGACATTCACATATCTTGTGCCCCAACATATGATTATCATAAAAATGCATTTTGACAAAAAGATTCATAACTCAAGAAATTAGTTTAGACGATGGTATTTAGTGAAAAAATCTATGGTACAAAAAAAAGAATGATTCATAGGAAGAGAAGAAGATTAGGTGATCTCATATGGGTAAATGACCCAATTTATTAGTAGTATTTCATAAAAGAAGTGTGCTAATAAATCATAACATAATGTGAATCACGTTATTAACCCAGTTTGGAGGATATGATTTGCCCCAATTTATCTTCGAAACCTTTCAGAATATATTGCTTTGACTTTGATCTGTGTAAGCCATATTATTTGCTCATTTTCTTTTATTCTCAAGCTAGTGAACTTCTTCATTCCCTTTTTTTTTTTGTGGGCATAATTTTTTCCTGGGTCGCCCTTCTGGGTTTTTTGACCTAACAGGTCTTAATTCATTTTCGTCTAAGCCGCATCTTCAAGTTTTTGACCTAGCAGGTCTTTATTCGAATTTA
This sequence comes from Cicer chorassanicum, assembly GCA_037974735.1. Lineage (NCBI taxonomy): Eukaryota > Viridiplantae > Streptophyta > Magnoliopsida > Fabales > Fabaceae > Cicer > Cicer chorassanicum. The sequence goes on from JBBPBP010000003.1 coordinate 5,259,998, forward strand.
TATCCTAACTTTTTCCAGGGTTGTCCTTTTGGATTTTCAACCAAGTGGGTCTTTATTCATTTTTGTACCCTAATTTTTGCTTAGGTTGCCCTTTCAGGTTTTCAACCTAACGGGTATTTATTATTTTTTTGTACCCTAATTTTTGCCTAGGTCGTCCGTTTGGATTTTCAACCTAGCGGGTCTTCATTTAGATGTAATACTTTTTGAAGCATCAATGTGTGCAAGTAGTGATAAGTCTTCTCGATCCATATTGGGGTGGATCAGAGCCACACTTAAATGTATTTTTTTTTATGGTACTTGGGCTCATATAGTTGGGAGTCCACTTGTCATGCTAGTCCTTTTAGATATGTGAAATCTTCTTGAGCGCTAATTCTTTCTTTTGAAGCTCTAAAGTTCATATGTTCTTCTTTTAAAATCTTTTGAAATAATTGTCCTTGACATGAGGTAGTCAAAAATTTTCTTGAATTGAATTCAGTCGGCCAACACAGATCATTACTCTTGATAAGAGGATTTTTTTTAATGGGTCGCACTGCCTTTATTCTATATAATAAGGAACAAAAGGGGTGCCCCAGTTATAGTCTGATACTCAGGGAGGGTATTCCACAGTTACGAGGTAATATTTGATACGAGAACTTTCCATCTAGCTTTTCTTATACGTTTGATAATAAGCAGGATAGTCGTGACTTTCATTCTTGTGAGTGATTGTTCTTCATCATGACTTACTTTGAACATTGAAGATAAAACAGCTAGAATACCAACAACTTGATTATATTGTTGAGGGTCATGATAGAAAATGACTTTTTAGACATTTGTCTAATATGTACATATAAATGATCATATTTTTATCCCAAATTTTACATTCTTGATAAAACCTGTTGATGATTAGGTCAAATCCCCATATGCTTTCAACATTTCACTTTTGATTTGTAGGTTGCTAGAATAGTCATGGTACAAACTTCAAATTCCTCCACGTGATTGGTATATTCAAAGCACAATTATATAATAATAAAGATAAAACGACTTTTCTAGAGGATTAACATGACGTTAACTACATGTCCCAACATATTGAGGTCCATCCAAATAAGGGATTTTATTTTTATCATTCCCATCTCCTTTAGTGGAATTAATAGCATAACTGAAATTATGTAATGAAATCTTAGCAAACTTATTTATGAATGAACTACTTCCAAATATGTATGGTACATGGTTAGAATAAAAGAAAGGTATATAATGTTGGTTAAGAAATCGTTAAATATATGAGGGGTAGAAAGGAAGAGAAAACAAAATGCATTTATTGATACTCATAATATTAAGGAAACAAGAATGTGTCAATATAATAAAGTATCATAAGACTTTATACTTAGCAATATTATCAGTGCTTTAGAATCAAATTGAGAGAACTTGATAATATCTTCATTGTTGACTTTGCCCCTTTGATAAACTCAGAATATATATGCAACATCGTCAATGTCTTCAACATAATGTCTAGTCGAGGTTTTTTTCAAATGTCCTTAAAGGTTCATACAAGATTTGACATTTTTCTTTAGATTGATGTATTTTTTCATGGCATCAAAGTAATAAGCTATAGTGATTAAAGTTCAACATAGACGACCCAACTTCTAGAGGTTCACCTGTGGCGAAAAGCCAAAAAAAAATATGTCCATGACCCAGAAGTAGAGGGTGGAGGATAAAGATGAATCTCATCAGTATGAGGTTCAAATCTTGTGGACAAGTGACTTGTGGTTGACCAAAAAGTAGACTAAAAGGTAAAAATTGTTAGACTTATGAAATCAAGGGGTAAACATGAGTTCTTCGTGATATACTTTTTTCCATGAAGGGTTCCCATGATTTCAAGTATTGATGGTTTGTAATATTTCCAAGCTTTTAGCCATAGGGTCTTTCAGTTGATTCAGATAATCTTTGTATGTTTCAATTCATCCATGATTTTAGCCCGAGAACATGTTCGGTAGGGGTATCATGATACTTTTTTTTTCATTCTTTTTTTTGCTTATTTTTTTTTGCTTTCTTTTTTTTTTGCTTTTTTTATTTTATTTTTTTCTTGAAGGAAAATGTTATGAGAATGTAAAAAAAAAATGAATGAATGATTGTGCATTTAAGTGAAACATTTGACTACCTCCTAATATGCAATTAATTTTTTCTTAAAAAATGAGGAGAAAAAGAAAAACAACATGTTGTAAAATGAAATAAAAGATGAAACATGCATGATTATGCAATGCATTATGATGAATATGGGATATAGATAGGATAGGTTTTTTTTATGTATACATGTGTCCTACATGGTTCTTTTTTATTTGATGGTTTTTTTTTTGTAATGTGAACCTTTACTATGGGTGGCTCTATAGTTCTAAATTGGCTCCTAGAGCACACAACTCAATTCTAAAATATTAAACCAATTAATAGGTAAACTATTAAAATGGAAATATTCTAGAAAAGGTCAACTCTAGGTGAGACTTTCATGACAACCAAACAGGATGTACATTCAGAAGATTATCATTACACAGTCTCTAACTTATCTTAGGTTGCACTCAGCCCGGGTATAGAGCCCACTCATAAGTGTGTGTCGTGTTAGGGTAGTGTATAGTAAAATAAATAAATAAAAATAGCCACAATGAAAATAAATTAACAAGACATATATAATTATATTAACAATATATCAAAACAAATAAAACAATTGGGGTAATATAAATAAAATAATAAATAATCATATACAATTAATTAAATCGGGTTTGACTCTCGAAAGTCCCCAGTGGAGTCGCCAGCTGTCGCGTCCGATTTGTCCGCGAAAAAGGAGTCGCCACCAATTTTATTTTATTCAAAGGAAAAATTGGATAAAACCTAAAATAATTATTTTTTGAACCAAAAATTCGGATTCGGGAGTCGATTACGAGTAGGGAAGGTATTAGCACCCTACAACGTCCGTTAAACGGTTACCCTATAATTAATTGTATACAAACTATTTATTTATTTATTCATTTATTTTTACCCCAAAAAGAATACTAAAAAAAAAATAAAATAAATTATTTACATTAATAAAAGAAGGAAAAATATTTTTTATTAATTTGGTTTGACAAGGAATAAAACCTTGCTCCTACGTATCCCCAGGTGCAATGGAGAAATCAAAACACGCGTAGTTCTTGGGTAGAAAATATTTATGTGTTGACTGATTTTATTATTAATTTTACTTTATATATATACATATCAAAATAAATTAACAGCATAATAGTGATAATAATAATAATAATAGTAATGATGGTAATAGTGATAATAATAATAATAACAAAAAAAAAGGTGAGATGTTTGTTCGCGGATTGGATCTTTTTATTTTTGTTTTAAAGAAAAAATAATTTTTGTTAAATAAATAACGTAACGGAAATATAATAATAACAAAAAAAAGAGGTGAGATGTGGCGCGGCGAGTGAGGATGAATTTCATCCGGCGGCAGCGACTATTAATTCTAATCCTAATTGAAAAAACTATTTTATTTGTTGTTACGATCTTTTTGTTATTTTGATAAATACGTGATATGAGCTATATATTCAATATTACGATGCGATAAAATTTGTTTTTTTGGTGATTGGTTTATAAGCATCAATTAGTTATATTTTTCTAGCATTTTGTGTTGCAAAGAAAGCAATTTTAAGAACAGACAACCTTAGAAAAATGAAAGCTCAACACACAAGTTTATTTTTTGTATAAATAGAAAAAAGAGAAAGAAAAAAAAAAGAATATTTTTTAAAGGGATCAATATAAAGACTAATAAGAAGAAATTTAGAGAAGAGATACCTTACTACTGAAGTAGTTTCTTGCTGGACTGATTTTCCCAAGACCAGATTCTCTGCTCATCTCTCGCCTGTTATTCTCTCTTCTTTCTTTTTTGTGCTCTCCAAATGTCCTCTTCCACTCTTACTATCGATTATTTATAGGTCTTTCGGGTGTAGGTTACAAAAGACAATGGAATAATTGCCAATTGATCACCATTTTATTACTATTAATCTCTTTCTTTGTGGTTTCTTTTCTTTCAATTGATTATCATTATATCGATTTTTATGACCATCAATCCATTTCTTTTCAGTTTCTTTCACACAATTATGTATATTTATTTATTTTTTTATTATTTTTTATATATTTTTATATATATGTTTTTTATTTTTCTATTTTTTAGAAAAGAGTCTAAACAAGAATTAGAGGCAAAAAACTGGGAACATATGTGATTGTTTAAAGTTTAAAGCCCTAATTATTTATTTTTATTTTTATATTTCTATACATTTATTATTATTATTTCCCTTTTTTTTAATAAAAAGTAAAAAATAAATAAATAGATAAATAAATAACAAGCGGACAAAATTAGGTGTCAACACAAACTTATAACAAACTTTGAACATTTTTCTGAAGTATTTCCAAAACATAAAGGGTAACTTTTTCTGAAAACGGAGGGATTTTTTTTATCTTTTTCTTAACGGAACCTCACTTAAAGGGTAATGCTGAAATTATTTAAAAACATAAAAGACCAAATCGGGAAAAAAAAAGAAGATAAATGACTAAATCGTTAACTGAATTTAAGTTAAGGGACCACGAGTGGTATTTAGCCACCAAAATAATAAAACCATTCTTAAACAAATTAACTAGATGAGACATCTTTTTAATCTTTGAATTTTCGAGACACGAGTTGTACAACTGGGTATTCTTAAAATTCGTTTTTTAGAATAATCACTCAAATTAAATAAACTTATTATCTTTCGTCAAAATAATTCTTATTTATCAACAACAAAACAATTTTTTTTAAAAAAATAATCAACACATCCGCATTTTCTAACTAAAAACTACGTAGCTTTGATTTTTCCATTGCACTGGGAGATACGTAGGAGCAAGATCATATTCTTGTCAAGCACATTAATAAAAATTTCTTTTTTTTGTCATTTATTTCTTAAGCACACATTTATTCCAAAATCATATTAAAAAAACTAATAATAATTGTTATTCATATTTAATAATAAGGAGAAATAAATATACTTAAGTTAATATTAGTTTGCACAATTAATTATAAGTAACCGTATTTTAACGGATGTCGCAGGGTGCTAATACATTCCCTACGCATAATCGACTCCCGAACTCAAAATTTGGTTTCAAAGACCATTTTTTTTTTCCTTCTATTTTTAAGGGTTTCCCAATAGTTTCCCTATTTTAAAATAAATTTTGGTGACGACTCCATTGAATTCGAGAAACACTCGAAATTTTAGGTTGCGACATTCAGCAGCAAACATCTTTCTCCAACATGATTAACAACTATCTCCAAAATGATTAACATCATTATCCAGTATGATGACATCAATCTAGAATGATACAATCATTCTCCAACATACTGACCATCATTCTCCAGCCTTGTTACATCATTCTCCAGCCTATTTTGCACGAATCAAAAGGCAGTCTTAATGTAAATCGATTAAACACATCTCTGAGATGTTTGTGTGCATAAACAAAGGATCATCACAGTCAAGAAAGATAAGCTACAGATCAGACATTATTATCGCAGAAGCAAAAACGCAGAATGTTCAAAACAAGAAAATTCAAGGTTTAAAAAGTCTAGTCTTTGGTCAAGTCTGACACGTGACATCAAGACAATTTTTCAATGGTTATAATAGTTGTCATCAACATTCTTGAAGCCTATAAAAGAAACCCCAAGCTAAAGGAAGAAGTAGAACTTCAAGTGCTAAGAAAATCCATCAATCACATACACTCACATACTTGAAAGCTTCTCAATTACAAAAGAACCAGTTCTGATTTCCTCTCCATATATCAAGATCATACTATTGATTTCTTTTATCAAGAATCTATTCTCAAGCACAAGTTGAGCATACTCAGATTCTACCAATCTCTTTAAGTCATTATTGTGTAAACTCAAAATTATTAGGGTTGTTTATAGTTTGAGTAGTTTTGTAAAAATCCTTTTATGGTTAAAAGGTGAATTGTAAAATCCTCTCAAGATTGATAGGTGACCTGATTGAATCATTTTTGGTGGAAATGAATTGTTGTTACAGATCAAGGTTGATCTTAACAAAAACTGTGTAAAACCAAGAACGTTGTAAAACCAAGAACGTTCTCCGTTTGAACACTTATGGAAAATCTCACTGTTGTGAGGACTGAACGTAGCCCGAGTTGAGTGAACCAGGATATATCATTGTGTGGTATGTCTTCCCTTATCTCTATTTACTTTTACTCATTTCGATTATCAAGTTAAAAAGATAAGTTAAAACTGTGATTTTAACTAACCAATAACGTTCTCCGTTTTTTGTTTTCACAACCAAGATCAATCTTGAGTTATTTTCTTAAGATGTTAGCAGAAACTTTTAAATAGGTGAATTTACAATTCAAACCCCCTTCCTTGTAAATTGACATTGTTACTTCATATATTATGATTGACTATGAATTTTACATAATGGACTAATATTAAACTTGTTTATAATAGATCATACTAGATCAAAAGTTGAATTTTGCAATTTTTATCAAATCTTGTTATATTTTTCTCACACTTGATTACATCTTCTTCTCCCACAATGTATTCTTTTTCAGTTTTTAGACTAACTAACTTCTCTCTATTATGTCGTTATTTTCATCTATTTGAACATTTCCCTTTTGTTTTGCTTATAGGGTATTTGTTTTGGATTTTTGTCCCTCTTTTGTCAAGTGACAACGTAATATTCTTTTTCCTTTTTTTCATCATTGGTTTAGGGGTGTTGTATTGTAGTATTGGCCTCTTTGAAATAATATTTTTTTTATAAGATTGGCGGTCATTTTTTGCAAAATTACGTAATTAAGGGTAAGGAGATGGAAAAAAAAGGGAGATGCAATCTAGTATGGGCGAAGCATGATAATATTTAATATAATTGCAAAATTCAATGGTTGATCTAGTGTTGTCTATCATGGACAAGTTTAATACTAGTCCATATCAATAGTCATTTTAAGGATGAAGTTAGCTCTATAGAAAGAAAATGAAAGTGCTCTAATGTAACACATTAGAATATATTGCACATCATGTATAGGTGAAGTTGGGATGAGGGCAAGAAGGAGATGGAAAAAAAGGAAGATGCAATCTAGTATAGGTGAAGCATGATAATATTTAATATAATTGTAAAATTCAACGGTTTTCTGGTGTTGTCTATTACGAACAAGTTTAATACTAGTCCATATCAACACTCACCTCAAGGATGAAGTTGACTGTATAAGAAAGAAAATGAAAGAGCTCTAATGTCACATATTAGAATATATTGCACATCATGACAAACATAAAATATATTAACCTATTATGTCATGAATAATTAACCCTTTTAAAGTTGATTTTAATACTATTGAATGATTATAGAATAGGATCTTTGTCCCTTCTTTCTCAAGCTTCAATGGGTAGACATATAATGACTTCAATCTTACTTGATTAAAAATAACATATGTCATAAGACATATTTATAGAGAAAGTGGATGCAGGGTATATCTTTTCATGTAGGTTACAATGGAATAACTATAACTATTACTGTCCCTAACTAAAAAGGTTTTATCAGATAGGAAATTATGTATGTTGTTGACATCTACTAAATAATCAACATGACTGTAACTATCATTTTCACTATTATTTTTGCAAGTATCAATGGTATTATCCATATCAGTTAAAGTTGATGGGTCTTCACTCTTATTTTCAATAGGACCAAAACTATATATGAATTTACTTAAACCACACATGTATTCTAACTTCTTATTAAATAGCATTGAATTGAACCACCATTTTTCCATAGAGCTTTTTCCCTTTATTTACATGAAAATTCAATAGATGAATAGTCATTCGATGAAAAATATAATTTTTTTCTTCATATTATTCATTTATTGAATAATAATAAAAAAATTATATTCAATATAAAAATCATGCAAGGATTTTTAACTGATAAAAATAACGAGGGAGTGGGTATTCAAAACAAAAAAAATTGAATTAATATTTTTATATCAAATAAAAACTATTTGAAATAAAAAAATTAGAATCTATTCTTGTGCTTATAGTGAACAACATTCCATGTTACTAACATGGAAATCAAAAATTAGGTATGAATACAACAAGAGAGCGGGGGATAAGAGAGAAAAGAATTCTATAAATCTATGATATTATAGAAGTTATCCATAGCTTCTAAATTTTCATTAATTCAATTTCGCTTGTTGATTAAAGCAACGTTCCATAAAAACATCATCCTTTTTTGTTTTTGAAATATCCTGATCAGTTCTTGTAGATTGAACGTCTTGTTCTAGGAAATTAACAATTACAGGAATATGGAAATCAGTTTGATTGTTTATTGGATCAGAAAAACCCACTTTACGAAAATCCTTGTCTTCTCTTGCTTCGAGATTGAACATCAATTGCAATGATTCGATAATTGGTAGTGGGAATGGATGGACGGTGCTACTTATCCCTAGGTACCAGATTCATTTCCCAGAGAAGGCTAAAACTCCCTATTTTCAACGGTAGGAAAGGGAGCAAGAAAGTCGTGATTAACAGTGGTTGGTGAAAGACATGTTTATATATCAACTATAATCACAAGTAAATATGGTTAGTTGGTGAAAGACATGGTTAACAACTATATATGTAAGGCACTATTGTTGTCACAACAAAGTGCAGGGACATTAGAACATTGAACTTATAAATCCTTGAGTCAGTAGGTTAGCCATTGAAACTTACATGTAGCAGCTGGTAGAGCTCTATGCTTTGCTTCTAAAAAAGATTGTGCCACTGTTTGTTGCTTGTTTGCTACAATCTTTAGCCAATGACTTGGAGGTGGAGGTTCTTTTAGGGTAAATTGTGGAATAAGTGTAACACCACAAAGTTAATTGTCTAGAATATAACTTGAGCGTTAGTATAATTCAACAAAAGAGATGGTTAATACAATTCTGAAATAAAGTCATGCAAATGTATTAATATACATACTAATCATTCAAAAGAAAGAGCAAAAAAAATGGAGTACATAATACATCCATGGTTCAAAATAATTTTCTAGAAATTTTAACCAAACTATAGCATAAACTGTTATGTTTCATTTCTCCAGCTCTTGATCTAAGTCTTTTTACTTGTAAAACATTTAAATAATGTGGGATGAGATTACATCTCGGTGGTTCTCAAGGGATGGAACCAAAACAATTAACATTTTAGTTCAAGGACACATTTATCATATGAGTTTCTATTCTTTTATAGTTACTCTCGAGTTACCTCTTCTATTTATAGCTTCGACTCTTTCTAAATATTTAAGTTATTAGAAGTGAGTAATCTAATGACTTAAACTCTACTTAACAAGCATGTCATAAAGACCACATTAGTTTTTACCAATGCATTCTTCTTGTTAGTAACTTTATTTTGGTAAGATTGGACATAATTACGTCTGTAAGTGGTGTCCCACTTACCCTCGCTTTCGCCGTATATAAACGGAAAATTCATCTAGCTAGAATGAATCATATACTTTTCACCTTATTCAAACATCTAGTAAATATATACGAATACACACACACATATATAATACTACCTATTAATTACAACACTATCTATTAATAAATATATTAAAAACTATCACACACTCAACCTTGCAAATTCTTATGATAACATACACTATTAAGTCAATTATATCATACTAATCATATAATGTAAAATAAAAATAAAGGAAACATGATTAAGATAGATTTTTCCCAAAACAGCCCCAAAATAAATCAAGCAATGAATGCATCAAAACAACATCACAATGTCAATTCACTCAACCTAATTTGTCACAATAGTGAAATTCAAGGTCTTTAATTTCAAACACATCAAAAGAACATAATTTCATATCATCAAGGAAATTCAGCTCTACTATAATCTATTCTCAATTTCAATCATAAAACTTCACATGCATGAACTATTTTAACCATCTATTACAAAATTCCTAAATCTTTCATAAAAAAATAATCATCATTTTCTTCATTTCAAACCCTTAAACCCCAAATCTCTAATTTATGGTAGACATTAACTTATACATGCATGAAGGAAAATAGGAAAAGGAAAACCCACATTTTGATTTTCAAAAGAATTGAGAAGATGATGATACTCTCAACTCTTTCTACTTTGACTTCTAGCAAAAAACACTCTTTCTTTCTCTTCTTCTTCTTCTTCTTCTTCTTCTTCTTCTTCTTTCGTCAATTTTTTTTTTCTTTCTCCTTCTCTTTCTCACCATTTCTTCCTCTTCCTCTTCCTCTCCCTCTCTGTTTCTATCCTCCTTTCTTTCTTTCTTTCTTTTCTCTCCTAAAATATGTATCACTTTATATTTATATATATATATATATATATATATATATAACATAAAATAATTACTACCAGTTATTTAATATTAAAGAGGGATGTTACATTAAATTTATCTGAAATTTTTTTTATTCTTTCAAATTAAGTTTTCCCTATAAAATTTTAAACCTTTTGAGGTAATATTGAAAAAACAATTTTTTAATAGACAATATTTAATCTTTATTTGCGTGAATAACAAAATATTAAACACACATTAACAAGTCTATAACAAGTAAACATGTGATTAAGTTTTTCTCAGTGACTATACGAAATAGACTGAGGAATTTATAGAGTAAACTAAAATTGTTAGACTTGTTAAGGGCTATTAATGTTTGTTCAATCATTGGAAGCCAACTTTTGTTGAATTTTAGATTAGCATGTTATTATTGACCTTCATTTTCAGAATGTTGAGCCATTGTTTGACTTCAATTTTTGCATAGTTGCGGGTCAATTCTATCTTATGAACTTGAACACTATTTCTCTATTTTAAACTTATTTTTTAAAAAGTTTAATTATATTTTTAGTCTATTTAATTTTTAATTATGCTATTTTAATCTCTTTAATTTTAAATAAACAATTTGACCCCTCCAATTTCTTATGTTTTTTATTTCTTAATGTTCTATTGTGAATTTGAAAGTCGATGCTGACATGTCAAATTAGAAACATGTGTTTAGTTCTTATGGATCAAAGTAGATATTAGAAAACTTTTATAAAAAAATAATGAGACATTTGACAAGTGTTTCTAACTGGAGTAGAAAATGCATAATCCAATGGTTAAGGGGAAGGAGAATGAAAAGAGGAACAAAGATGAGCAATTTTTGCTTATAAAAAAAAGTTGAGCTATTTTTCTTGGCAACTCTCACTCTAGTTTGCCTCTATTTCTTTTCAGATACTTCTCATTAACCACACCAAATTCCCTTATTGGAATCTTCTCCTCCAAATTCACACCCACCATTGACCCTTTCTTCGTTAACACTTTCATCTCTCTTATCCACGTCATCTTTACCTCCTCTTTAGGTTCTCTCTTTTCTCTTTCACTTAAATTCTCTCTTTTAATTCATTAATATCATCATTTTTATTTCAAATGATTCTTTTACTCTATCTTTCATTTTGGGAGATTTTAATTTTGCAAAGTTAATTTGAGTTTGAAAAAATTAGTGATTTGTTTATCTTTATCTTTTGAAACTTTTATAAGTAAATTTATACGAAAAATTGGATGGAAATTCTAAACCCAATACAATTTTCTTTTTCACTGCTATAGTAATAATACATTGGAAATCAAAGCAATTGACGATTGTGGACAATGGAAGAAAATTTCATTATGACTAGAGCTTATATTTAGGGATATTATTATTATTATAATTAAGTTTAAATATAATTTTAATATTTTTTTTAATATTACGAAAAGATTTATATACGAAAACCAAAAATAGACTTCAATTTAAAGAATTTAAAAATGTTATCTCTATTTTTTACCCAAATTATTTATGGGTTGAGGTATAAATCAACTAATAATCATTATTCTTGTGTTTTGTGTTTCTTTATTCTTGTAATTATGAGTATTATTTTTTTTTATCTAATATTTGTTTTGGTTATTTATTTTTATTTTAATTCATTTTGGTTTTTTTATTTTTTTATAAGTAGTGTATTTTAGTCATTGTCACAATCAAAACAAAAGTCATAATAACATCTGATTATTGGAATCCATTCTAACAATTGCCAGAGTATAATATTCTTTCAAAAAAAATATCCATTTAACTCAGTTAAAAATTTGCACTTGAAAAAATTATTCTTACATGCTTTGAAACATACATAAACTGTATTTTTGAAAAATATATTTTAATCGTTCATGATAATAATTTTACAGTTGTTTAAAAGAGTTATGATAAGAAGAACTAACACACAGTTTATAAAAAATAAAGGATCGAAATAAATTAAAAAAAAATTTAAAATCAAAATGAATATTTAGTAAAAGATAAATAATAAAATTATATTTAAGTCTTATTATTATTATAATGAATGAACTATACAGTTGAGTGATAGCAACTTCAATTATTTAGTCTGGGTTTGAAGTATCAACTTTGTGTTTTACGATCAAAATGGTATGTGCAGTCTCTTTGCTTGTCAGATTATAATTACCATTCATTGCAATGATTTTTATATAAAAAAAATAAATTAATATTCAGCTTGCAATGTATAAATTATATTTAAGTCTTATTCAGCTTGCAATGTATAAATTAAATATCCAGATTTTTATCCACCCAACTCCCAAATTTCAATCCCAGAACCCTAAATCCCAAAACTCCAAAACCGTTCTGATTTTGCCATCACCTAAGACCACCAACCTTCCACCTTCCGGCAGCGTTTTCCGGCAAACCGACCTTCCACTTCTGGCAGCGTTTTCCGGCAATCCGGCACCGTCCTTCCTTCTTAGTTTAGTTCTGGTTCGTTTCTATTCATCTTTACCAAGTTTTTTCTCTTATTTATTCTTCTTTTATGTTGTTTCAATGGTTGTTTTGGTTTTTATTTTGAACATTTTAGTTTAGTTTTGATTTTTTTTTTGGTGTGTTGTTTCGATAAATTACTGTTCTTCTATTATGTTGATTTTTTTTCTTCTGTTATTTGAGATTGATTTTCATGTGGTTTTTGCACTGTTGCCTTGAAATCGTAATGAAAATTTGTACTAACACATATTTGGTTAATAATTAATAAATGAGTTTAGAAATATTATGCAGTAATGAAATCATATTTGATACAAATCTAAGGGCTTTTTTCTGTTACTTGAGATTGATTTTCATGCGGTTTTTGCACTGTAGCCTTGAAATCGTAATGAAAATTTGTAGATATTATTAACTATAGGTTTTCTTTGCTATGAAATGCATCTTAAGAAAAGTATTTTTTAGCTTACTGAATTGTGCTACAAAACTGAGGGCTATTTGGTTACTGCATAATATTTACTTACTGCATAACATCAAGCTCATATGATGTTAGTATGAAATAATTTTCATTTGAAAATCACATGTGGGAACATAATTTGGATGGCGCACAAGATCTGGCATTTAATTTTTGTTTCTTTTAGTTTTTATATTATGATATTTGTGATTTTAGCACAAATAAGGGGCCATAATCTTCTCTGAATCCTTTTGGGGTTTACTCTTTATCAAGACATATGTAAGCATAGAGAGAGGACGAGTTGTCAAAATGTTGGGATTTGTTTTGCATTATTGCTAAAGAATCCTAATATTTTTCACGAATCACTAAACATATTTGAGGTGCCAAGGAAAAGGTGTGGAATCTTTGGGGAAAAAAGACCAAAGGGAGATGGAATCCCATAGAAACACGGTGGAGCCTTAATAAATTAGGAAGGTAACCACTGGACATTGTTATTGAGAGTCAAGCATATAAAAATTAAATACCATTTCATATTGATTGCAGGTTTGAAAAAGAAAGGCTGCGCAATATCTGGCTGGTTCTGGTGTTCCATATATGATTATAAGGTACATTGGTTTCTGTCCATACTTAGACATATATAAGAAATTAGAAGATTACATCGGTTTCTTATTTACTACATACTTTCAGTTTTAGTTTTGAAGTTCCTTAAAACAAAAAACCAAATATAAGTTTTTTAGTAGTTTTTGTTTCATAAAATAAAAATTTTATTTACTACATACCGTATGATTTATGATGTGAATGAATAAGTTGAAATTGATTTAGAAATTCTATGTACAATTATTTTCCTGAGTAGTATGAAGCTTAGTTATGAAATTATTTATAATTAATTGTATGCTTGGAATAACATTTTGATAATTAACACATATGATTGTTTTAGTTTAAGAGCTGAGACTATTTATGCATATCATTAAAATCATGTACTGAGTATGAGAAAATAGATGCATTAATTAAATAAATGAAGTTGAAACCTTTACTAGTTGAATTGAATGATGTCGTTCGTTCCTACTTGAGGCTATTAACTTTATGCAATATATATTTCTTGTGTATATATAAATAATAAATACCAGCATCTTACATTATGTGACTGATTTTTGTTTAGATGCATTTATTCAAACTGATCATCTATGAGACTGTTTAATGCAAAAAAATCGGAAAAAATTGAAATATTTTTTATTTCAAAAAATGATTTATTTTTTTTTGAAAATGGGCCTATGGGCCCTCTAAGCCCATGGATTTTTGTGGGCTTTTTTGCATTGGGGGCTTTATTTTAATGGGCCTATTTATTATAAGGTTTTTTTGACCCTTCCAATATGTGGGCTGGGGCCAATATACAGGGGGCTTGACAAATTGACAGCTCTAACTACCTGTGGTCAAATGCCATCATCCTTTGCGACTCCGTTATCTCGCGACTGTTGTCTGTCGCGCCTCTCATCTGCTCTGCCTTTGCGACTGTGAGACTGCTATTTTGTTTCTCTTCTCCTCGACTCCTCCATTGTTAGCATGTTAATGGGTATTTTGAAATGTGTTATTGTTGATTTCTTGAAAGTTGAAATTGTGGTGTCTTGATGATGTTGAATTATTGTTTGAATACTTAGGTATTGAAATTGTGTCCTTTGCATTTACATTAGAAAAGTAAAGATGAAGAATAGAAAAATTGATTATCTTTTCAACAGGAAAGATTGATGGCCCTCCCAAGCTTTCTAGTCAAGCTCTACCACTGTTCACAAAACTTCCCAATCAAGACTGCAAAAAAGTGAGAAAGTTATCCAAATTGTCACATCCTTTACAGAAAACTGGAACGACTAAACAGAAAATGGTTTCGTTTCAGTGACAAGACAAAATGAACTAGTTAAGGATGTTTTAATTTATCAATATTCATACACTTCTCTGTTCCTCAACAAATCCAAAAATGGTGAGAAACCCTTTATCTAAAACTGCAAACAAATACCTACGAAAGTTCAGAAAATGGCCACACTCACCTTACAAGACAACATGGCACCACACCTTTGGTGAACAACAAGCTATGGAAATTGTCAAAAAAGCAACATTTCAAATGAGTTCAACCCAACAACAACCTCAAACACAAATCAACAACAATCCTTTTCTTCTTTCCACTCTTATTGACTCATTCAAAGCTTATGACACTGACCCAACTCCAAAAGCTTACTATTTTCTCATCAAAACCCTAACCAACACTTCCCAGTTACATGAAATTCCTCATATTCTCAACCACCTTGAACACATTGAGAAATTCGAAACACCCGAGTTCATCTTTTGTTACCTTATTAGGTTCTATGGTCTTGCTGATAGGGTTCAAGATGCTGTTGATTTGTTCTTCAGAATTCCTAGGTTTAGGTGCACACCAACTGTTTGTTCTTTGAACTTGTTGCTCTCATTGCTTTGTAGGAAGAGAGAGTTTCTCAAGATGGTTCCAAATATTTTGTTGAAGAGTCAACATATGAAAATCCGTCTTGAGGAATCGACTTTTCGGGTTTTGATTAAGGCTTTGTGCAGAATTAAGAGGGTTGATTATGCTATTAAGACAATGAATTGTATGATTGAAGATGGTTATAGTTTGGATGATAAGATATGTTCTTTGATAATATCATCGTTGTGCGAACAAGAGGATTTGACTAGTGTTGAGGCTTTGGTTGTTTGGGGAAATATGAGGAAACTAGGGTTTTGTCCAGGTGTAATGGATTGTACCAATATGATTAGGTTTTTGGTGAAGGAAGGGAAGGGTAAGGATGCTTTGGAAATTTTGAATCAGTTGAAAGAAGATGGAATTAAACCTGATATTGTTTGTTACACTATTGTTATGAGTGGATTTGTTAAAGAAGATGATTATGTGAAGTTAGATGAACTATTTGATGAAATACTTGTATTGGGACTTATTCCTGATGTTTATACTTACAATGTGTATATAAATGGTTTGTGTAAGCAGAATAATGTTGACGAGGCACTTAAGATTGTTGTTTCAATGGAAAAATTAGGATGCAAACCAAATGTAGTTACTTACAATACTTTATTGAGTGCATTGTGTATGAAAGGGGATTTAGGTAAAGCAAAGACGGTATTGAAGGAAATAAGGTTGAAGGGTTGTGAACTAAACTTGCATACATATAGGATCATGCTTGATGGTTTGGTTGGTAAAGGTGAGATTGGTGAAGCATGTGTTTTGTTGGAGGAAATGTCGGACAAATGTTTTTATCCTAGATCTTCAACATTTGATAGTATCATACTTCATTTGTGCCAAAAGGGTTTGATTGGTGATGCAACTGTTTTGATGAATAAAATTGTTGCTAAAAGTTTTGTTCCTGGAGCTAAGGTTTGGGAAGCAATGCTTCTTAACTCAGGTTCTGAGCTTACCTATTCAGAAACCACATTTGTTGGATTGTTGAGCCCACAATAAATTCTGGGTTTTAGATTGACTTTTTTGAGTTTATTTACTGAATTAAATACTTGTGAGATTGTTTATGAGAACTTATAAAAACAGTTTATGAAATGTCTATAAGTTGTTTTCTGCTTATATTTTCATAAACTTTATGATAGCTTATGAAAATAGTTTATAGGATAAACGCTTATACTATAAACGTTCAATTAAGTTATGTAAGTGGCAATGTATTAGACTTGATTTGGAAGTGTATTGGCTCTCATTCTTTATAGTTAACTAAGTAGTTCCACTGATTTGCTTGCTGACATGTCTTAGTGCAGTGGGATTCTTTGTTGCTTTGTTTCTTTTTCTGAAATTTAGGAATCTCTATATTACTCTTCCTTCAAATTGTTTATTTATTTTATTTAATCTCTTTTAAAGTTGAGATTTGACCCTTTCTTACTATTATTCATGTATGCAAAAATATCTTGGTGGTTGCTTTTTGATTTGCTACATAGAATATTTTAATCGGTAATAAATATATCACTGGTCCCAGATAACTTGTTCATTAGTACTTCATATAATGCATGATGAAAACTTTTATATTTGCATAATTGTTGTGATTTGTGAGTACTACAAGTTACTGAATTTGACAGTACAATTGTCCAGATTCTTGTTGCTGTTCTTTGAGGTAAAATTTGTCTATACTTTTATATACAGGTTCTGTAGTGTCACTTGCAGATAGATAATATATAACGTTTATGACCTTTATACAGTGGCACAGTGCTTATCCTTAATTTTAATTACAATCCCTAAAGTCAGAATAACAACTAGTTTTTATGCTTTTGTTAATTTCATGAAAGGGCATAGTTTATTATTGATTGACTGGTAAACCTTACATGCTCTGTTGTCAACTCAAAAGCATTTTTTTGGGGCCATTTGTTGAGGAAGGATCTGTTGTTGTGGTTGAATTTGGACACAAATCCATCCAAGTGCATTATTTCATTGCTAACTTGAAATTGCAATGGAATAGAATTTGAATATTTTCAATTTTGGAATCTTTTTTTAATGTATGTTGTGATTGGTGCCTTCACTGGTGGTGGCAAATAATTCATAAGTGCATGTTGGATTGGCCGTGAGTTTGGCAGAATTACAGTGTATCTATGTGAACACACCGTGATTCCAAGCATGTACTAAATGGTTTGCCAAACACAGTTATGGATTTGTTAACGGCAGCTATATACTTGTATACAGAGTTTCAAATTAGGCTAATGGATGGTTAAACCTTACTGATTTGTTTCAAATGAGTTATTCTGATTTGTTAAACATTTCTGTCACGACAACTTAGTATAAACTTTTATGCTAATGCTAAAGGATGGTTGAGATTGATATTGTTGAATTTAAATTAATTTATTTATTGCAAGTCAAAAGACTCCAAGTGTTATGTTATATGATGATTTGACTTTTGAGTTTGTTAGCCACCATATTGATATGACCTTTTGTTTTCTAATTTATTTACTGAAATAAACACTTGTGAAATTGTGAAATTGTTTATGACAGCTTATAAAAATAGTTTATGAAATGTCTATAAGTTGTTTTCAGGTTATATTTTCATAAATTTTATGATAGCTTATGAAAACATTTAATAGGATAAACGCATATACTGTAATAGTTCAGTTATGTTATGTAAGTGGCAATGTGTTAGACTTGATTTGGAAGTGTATTGGCTCTCATTCTTTATAGTTAACAAAGTAGAGACTTGGCTCTCATTCTTCATAATGTATATTTGAGTATATTTATGTGGCTTATTTTTAAAACCCAGGATTATCCACACCCATACACAGAAAAATTGACTAATATAATTTAGAAATTAAAAATGAAATGTGGAGTACAATTAATGCCATTAAGATAATCATTTTACATTGGATGGCAATTTAAGTGTTAAGTAGCATAACTTAGTGCTGCACACACTCAACTATAAGGTTATTTGCATATTTATAGAGAAAGTAATTGTTGTACTGATAAAGTTTCTAAATTTTCTAGTAAAATTTTTATTTGGTGGAATTTACTACCAAATCTTATTTTAGATAACTTTCTAGATAACTTTTACCACCATATCACACTTCTCTAGAAACACATTGTAATTAAATTGTAAACGATTTGTACAAAACAGCTGTTATTTACCACAATAATTCACTTGCAATGTGGTTTTTACTTTTCAATCTGTCAAGTGTGGATTAGATTTGAAGATATATCATATCTACCATCTGCAGTTACCTTAAATATTGACTAGTTTTTAATTTATGGACCACATAATTAAGAATAGTCTTCATCAACCTCTATATGTTATGAAAGTGAATTTATTGCAAGCCAGACAGCAAAGGGATTATTTACAATAGAGCAAGTTTAAAAACTTAAGAATGAATCAAAATAATTTTATAGACTTAGTAATATAATCAAAATAATATAATCAAAAGACTGCGGTGATTTCCACCGGACTCTCGTAACCTAGTCGTCTTCCTCTTGTTCCATCCCTCTAGATCTACATATGAATTTTCGCTAGATCCAATTGTAGCATCTTTTGAAGTCACTGACTGTGTCTTAGAATGCCTGCAGCATTAAAGAATTCAAAATAATTAATTGATTAAAACATTACTGACATAATTGAACAATTTGATTAACCATAATCTGACTGGCAGCATGTTGCATATTGCAATTTACAGGAAAATCCTTGATGATGAAAAAATATTTACATGCTTATAATATAGAGCTGAGCTTGTCAAATAGGATAGAATGAAATGGCATGTAGTGTAAATTTAAAAAACAAGAAACACTTCATGCAAACATTCCTATAAACGAAATCAGTACATAATTCACTTGTTCTGTTGTCCATGCAAATCCACACATTAATATACCAAAATGCATGTTATTGGCAGACATACTACCTCTATTCCTTTTTAGTCCTCGTTTCTAAGGTTATTTACTCGTTCCAATAATTTTGTTACTTTTGATAGAATTATTTGTCTTGTTCTATAATTCCCTTAACTTTTTAGTATCTCATTCTTCTACCTATTTCTCTCTCTACACTAAATAGTTAAGGTATTATTGACAAAACAATAATTAGTGTTCACATTGAAAACGCTAAATAAATATAAACAAAATTCTTCTACAATAGCGACAATTTTGAAGGAATAGAGGGAGTACTAAACTATTTGTTTTTGGATGTTAGTCATGTTACACACTCTAAATTCATATGAAAGGTGCAACGGAATGATGGATAAGAAAATTGTTTCCATAATAACCATGGGCACTGTAATATCAATTTAAGATACATAACGATACCATGGAGTTAGCTGTTTACTTCAGGCTGGAGCTCTTTACTTCATTTTGATTGACACTGGAGTGAACTTCAGGTGACATAGTACTGGAAAAGAATGCCGGAAGCAATTGCATTATAAAGGAATAGAGGGAGTACTAGTATTCGTTTAAGTCATATTTTGATTCATTTACATCATTTATCTTTTATAAGGACTGAATTTTACTTAATATAATACTCTTTAAAAAACAAATCCATTTAACTTAATTAAAGATTTGCATATGAAAAAATTATTTTTGCATACTTTGAAACATAAATAAACTCTTTAAAACAAATGACATTTATCAGAGTTTACTCATCTAAAAATTTGATTTTAATCGTTCATGACAATAATTATACAATACACAATTTATAAAAGATAAAAGATTAAAACGAAATAAAAAATAAATAATTAAAATAAATATTTAATAAAAAATAAATGATAAAAATTATATTTAAACATTATTATTGTTATTGTTATTAATCAAACTATATATTTGAGAAATGAAATCAAGTAAAGAACTTTAAACGCGTGAGAAACTCTTTGTCGCTTTCTTTTCTCATCAATTTTCAACGCGTTCTTTTTTTTTTTTCGAGCTCATCAATTTTCACGGTGTTTATTCTCATGTTGAACTTTCTAGGTTCGGTTAATTACAATTGCAATTTCCTATGTTTGTTATTGCATTGCATACTATATAGATTCTTATTCATCCCCTCAGTTTTTGTAGGGTTTTTCATGTATAAAGAGAGACTCATTTGTTCTTTCTTGATTAACACGTTCTTTTTCAGATTTTTTCGATTTTTCCATTCAATTCACATGTTCTTTTTTTGATATTTTGTATTTCCTTTTATTTTTCTGAAATGCTTGGAATCCCTTAATGTATCTCTTCCAATCTCATGAACAAGAATGTGATGAACTTTTCTCAATCCAAAATTTGGCAAACACTTCAAGGTTAAATAAGTTCAATATGTTCTGAGGGACTAGGTTTTAATTGCAAGTGAGATATGCACTGTTCATGCATTGAGGGTCAAGTATTAAGCGTATGCTATATTTTTCTTGGATCTTTAATGAATAATAAAATATAACAGCTAGAAACAAGATAAACATGTCAATGAATGCTTTGAATTCCTTATCATTATTATAATGTTTTGAATCCCTGTTTAAATAATATCTCAGTTTTGCAAACAACAATAATATATCTCATATTTTTTCTCTTTGTATAACTTTATTTATTTATTTTAGTTTCAGGTTGTTAACTTTTATTTTTTTTATTTAGTTCATGTTGAACAATGATTAGTTTCATGGCATCAATGTATTTAGAGGATATGCATGTAAGCAATGTGCTAACTTTTGGCACTTCACTGATGATACCTATTCATTTTTCTGTTATTTTGTAGTATTTTTTTTTCTTTCTTATTTCATGTTTTTATTAATTCATATAGATATTTTATGAATTATGCTATTGTTTGCTGTTATGTACCAATAGATAGCATAAGTTTATTGATTTATTTTGAGTTATATGTTTACTTTCATTTCAAAAATGTATTATCATTAAGCCTATAACTTTTGTTTTGTTAATCATCATTTTATTTGTTTTTCTCGAAATTGATTTAAGCCCTCGTGTGTTTTTGGCGTTCATTCAACTTGATCTCCAAAAAGTTTCTTTGTTGTTTGCAAGAAAACTATGAATTGTAAATAGCTATATTGCAACCATATTATGTGTTGGTTTTTTCAATTCATACATACGTAAAAGAAGTTGAATGTAAAAGACGTGCGTCGCATGGGTCAACACACTAGTTTTATATATAAAAAAAAAATTCAGCTTGGCCGATAAGAATTAGACAAATATTTTTCATTTATCACATTAACATCAACTTTTCAAGATCAAAGTGAAAGACTAATAAATCAAAAAGGGAGAAAATTAGAGGAAGCAAAATTGCGATCATTTGAAATTAAAAGAACTAAAATCACAAAATTAATAAATTAGATGGACTAATAAGTACAATCACACCTATTAAAAATAGCTATGAATTGAATGTATAATATGCACATCCTTTAATTTTATTAATACAATACATGAAAATATAGAATTATATAACATTTCTTTAATCTCTAGCATAATCGAATTTCATATTTAATCTTGGCAAGAATAACAATTAACGCTATTATAAAAGCATAATCAACATTGAGATAAACTTTGACCCTAAAATGGTCTTCAGTCAATAAAATACTATTTAAAGTGTACTTTTCGTTCACCTACAATAACAATGTAAATATAATTAATTACTAATTAATTAAAGCAATTAATATAAAATAAAATTAAAGGAGTTTAAATTAATTACCTGGGCAACAATGTTGTTAGATTCACCAGCATAAATAGTGCAACATCGGTCGAACCAAGTACCTATGACCTTAAAATCACAAACATCTTCTCTTGTGTTACTAGCTAGAAAGACATCTAATGTGGTCCTAAATTGGAAAAAGGAGGATCGCTTCAATGTAAATATAAGATCTTTGGCATCTGTGCTTTCACCCCTAAAAGCTTCCCACCGATCATGCATAGTCAATGTCTGCATCAATAATATTGAAACATTCAACTACATTTTATTGTATATGAACTTGAATGGATTGCCCAATTGAGCTATATCAGCAAAACAATGATTATTAGATAAGTAATTAAGTTGATAATAAACAGACCTATAAAGTTTGACTAGTGAAGGTAATATATACAAGACCATATCAAATTAGAACAGTTTTACGATGAGAGAGTGAAATAAATAAATTTTAATGATATAATCATACATGAAGAAAAAATCATGTGATTTTTTTAAATAATTATATGTCACTTAAATAACTCTTAATCATGATCATCGATTGTAAAATATATCTCATTTGATATATATATATATATAATTTTATTTTTTAAAATATAATTATAAATTATAATGATTCTATGTTTTTTTTCACTTAAGTGATTTTTTCATTTTCAATATTGATAAAATATCTCTCTGTTGATGATACTTCTTTAATAAATATTTAAGCATTCAACGTCTTCGTGCCGAATGGAAGATTCAAAACTCGAAAGTAATTTATTTTTGGTAAATTAAAAAAAAAAGGGAAGAAAATAAGAGAGAAAGAAGAAAGTAGAATTACCTTCCGGCGTAGGGTGACGATGGGGTTACCGGCGGCATCAACCAAGACACGGCGATCAGAGAGGCATAAAAGAGAACCTATAACATATAAAACGATGTTGCCATTAACATCAGTGACGGCGAAGTTTCCGTCTGAAATGGTCTTAATATTTTTCACCACCGCAAGTTCTTGTTGATACGGAGCACAATATTGAGGGCCGAATATTGCGGTTGGGAGTGGCGGCGTCATCGAAGCCATGGTGATTGTGATTAATTTCCCTATTCTTATATGATATTTATATCAATGAAGATAGCTTTCAGAAGTTCTCCGAATCAATTTTATGGTCTCCGCCTAGCGTCCAGCGACATACTCCACTCGATAATTAATTACTTTAAGCACGGTATGAAGTAATTGTTTTCGTCATGTAAAAATTTTTACAACTAAATTATGATTAGTTAGTATAGAGCCCGTGCTTTTAATTGATTATCTTTTTTTTTAATGATTTTAATTAATTTTAAATCATTCTAATTTTTTATACTTAGTATTATATAGTCATTAATATCATATTTTAGTGTTTATATAAATAATATGATAGATGATATTCACTGATTTATTTTTTTGAATCATTGATATTTATTAATTTAATCTATATATAAATATCATATAGATTGTAATATATTATATAATTTATTTTGAAAAATATTGATTTTATATCACATAAAAACATAAATTATAATAAGTTTTTGATTGCTTCTAAAAAACAATGAAGTTTTTTTTATTGTCTAGATAATTAGGCAATTGGGTCTAATGCAAATTCTTAAATAAAATTATCCATTAATCCATTATAGAAAATAAACAATAGTCTTTATTTAATGACTTGTTTCAATAGATTTTGTCAACATCATTTGATCTTCATTCCAAATTATTCTCATTCGATTTATGTGCAGAAGAATAAAAAACATTTTCTATTGCAACTTTCATGGTAGGATCTTGATTAGTTATTATAAGATTTGATTTATGTCTTCCCATTGCTTCCAAAATTTTTCAAACAACCATATTAATGAATCAACTTTCTCATATGCTAAAAAGGCCGCTACAAAAGTAACACCCTATCTATGGTGGTTCAATCCAGTAAATGGTACAAAAATCATAGCTTATTTATTTGTTTTATATGTGATGTCGAACAAAATTACATATGCAAACAAAGAGCAATTTTTTTGCAAATACCATATGCCCAGAAAACATGTTTCAGTCGAGCGTTAACATCTACCTCATATGCATAATAAAATGAAGAATTTGCTTCTTGTTTTTGTTGGAGCAATGGATAGTGCGCAGCGGGAAAGAAAGGAGAAGAAAGAAAAAGAATTGCAGAAGCAGAAATTTTATTCTGGATTAATCCAGGATTGATCCGGTATTATTCCAAGATCGATCCTGGAACGATCTTCACAGAAAAGTTCTGTTATTCAATTATTGTCAAAATTACACACTTCACATACAAGCTGTTAGTTATATATAGGCCTGTTATCTCATGATGCAAGGCACCCAACTAACTAACTAACTATATCAACACTCTAAATGGCAATTATGAATTACACTTCAACATTTCCCCTTAATTCATAATTATTGAACACTTATAACACCAAGCTTCTTTCTCAAAAACTCAAATCTGTCAAACTTCAAGGCCTTTGTGAAACCATCTGCTAGCTGCACTTCAGTTGAGCAATATTGCACTTCAATCATTCCATTGTTCACTTGCTCTCGAATGAAATGGAACCTTGTATCTATATGTTTACTTCTGCCATGTGAGATTGGATTTTTAGCAAGGTTGATTGCTGACTTGTTATCAATTCTGAGTTTAAGAGGCTTCATCACTTCACACCTTAATTCCTTCATCACTGAATCCAGCCATATTGCTTGACAAGTTGCAAATGTATCTGCTATATATTCTGCCTCGCAAGATGAAAGTGCAGTTACTGGTTGCTTCTTTGTACACCAAGATATGGCTGCCTCATTGAACTTGAAAACATAACCAGATGTACTTATTCTATCTGTGATGTCTCCACACCAATCACTATCCGAATATCCAATGAATTCACTTCCTTCACCTTGGCTGCCATTGGGAAATAGCAGACCAAACTCCTTTGTGCCTTTTATATACCTGAGTATTCTTTTAGCAGCTATCAAGTGAGTCTTCCTTGGATCATTCATGAATTTGCTAACTACACTGACTGAGTAACATATGTCAGGCCTGCTGTTGCACAAGTATCGTAGCGATCCAACCATTTGTCTGAACAGTGTTGGATCGACCCTTTCTTCCTCACTGCATTCACTAATCTTTGAGCTTGTCTCTGATGGATTTGGAACTGAATTGCAGCTATTCATCTCAAATTTCTCCAGAATTTCACCTATATACTTCTACTGATGCATAACAGTTCCTGTTTTCAACTTCAGAAATTCCATTCCTAGGAAGAATGAGAGTTCACCTAGATCAGTCATTTCGAATTCAGATTTCAGCTTGTGTTTCACCCTTTCAATCTCTGCTGCCTTGCTCCCAGTAATGAGCAAATCATCCACATATAAACAGATTATCATTGTTTCTTCTACACTTGAACTCTGCACACACACACCAAACTCCACTGCACACTTTGTGAAGCCTATCTGAATTAAGAACTGATCAATCCTCTTATTCCAGGCTCTAGGGGCCTGCTTCAATCCATACAATGCTTTATGGAGTCTATACACCATGTTTTCCTTGCCTTGTATTTCAAATCCAGGAGGCTGTGACACAAACACAATCTCTTCAAGTGGACCATTTAGAAAGGCTGATTTTACATCCAAATGGTAGAGTAACCACCTTCTCTTGCAAGCTAGAGCCACCACTAATCTTATAGTCTCAAGCCTTGCAACTGGAGCAAACACTTCATTGTAATCAATACCATGTTTCTGTAAGAATCCTCTAGCTACCAGCCTGGCCTTATGTTTTGAAATTTTCCCATCAGGATTGATCTTCAGTTTGAATACCCACTTCACATCAATCTTCCTTTTCTTGTCTGGCAGGTTAACTAGTTCCCATGTTTGATTCTTCTCAATTGATTGGAGTTCTTCCATCATAGCTTTCCTCCATACATCTATCTTCAATGCTTCTTCATAATTGAGAGGTTTAGAGTCTGCCATCAATGCAAAATGAATGATATCACCTTCATCATTTACTGCATTATCAGAGATTAATTCACAATCATTCAGCTTACTTGGAATTTGTCTGATTCTTTGAGGTCTCACTGCTGCTGTCACTTCTTCAGGTTCACTTGCATCATTATTGATCACTTTTTCATCCTCTGATTCATCACTGGAATCAGGATAAATGCAGCCTTGTTGATTCTCTTCGCTGTACACTGGTTCCTCTTCCCATTTCCACTTCTCAGCCTCATTCACAATTACATCCCTACTGATATGCACCTTTTGAGTTACAGGATTATAAAGCTTATAGGCACCTGTGGG
Source organism: Cicer chorassanicum (assembly GCA_037974735.1). Taxonomy (NCBI): domain Eukaryota; kingdom Viridiplantae; phylum Streptophyta; class Magnoliopsida; order Fabales; family Fabaceae; genus Cicer; species Cicer chorassanicum. The sequence continues at coordinate 5,286,660 of JBBPBP010000003.1, forward strand.
ATGATAACCTATAAGTATCATAATCTCACTCTTATCTTCAAGTTTACTCCTCCTAACATCTGGTACATGCTTATAGCACAATGAGCCAAAAACCTTAAAATGCTTCACACTTGGCTTTCTTCCACACCAGGCTTCCTCTGGAACCTTCTGATTCAACTTCTTTATAGGGCATTTGTTTAAAATATAAGCAGCTGCAGTAACTGCTTCACCCCAGAAATTGTGTGGTAGTTTTTTCTGCTTGATCATGCTTCTTGCCATATTCAATAGGGTTCTGTTTCTTCTCTCAGCAAGTCCATTGTGCTGAGGTGTATATGAAGCTATTACTTCATGCACAATGTCTTGATCAACACAAAAATCTTCAAACTCTTTTGAGGTATATTCTCCTCCACCATCAGTTCTCAAGACCTTAATTGATTGGTCACTTTCCTTTTCAATTAAGCTCTTGAATTTCATGAATACCTCTAATGCTTCACTCTTAAGCTTGATTGTATACAGCCACATCATTCTTGGAAATTCATCAACAAAAGTGATATAGTACCTGCTTCCCCCCAATGAAGATACTTCAAAATGACCACATACATCAGAGTGGACCACTTGCAGTGCTGCAGTAGCTCTTTTAGGTGCTTCAGATACAAATGGAAACCTGCTTTGCTTACTCTTCACACATACTTCACAAATAGTTTTTCTGACATTCAACTTTGGCAGCCCATACACCAGTTCTTTGGAATTCAAATCACTAAGACTTCTAAAGTTTAGATGACCATACCTCTTGTGCCATAAGCCTTCAATATCTTCACTAACTGCCGTAGACAAACACATCATTTTCTCACTTGAAATGTTGCATCTGTAGGTTCTGTTTTGTGACATGTTTGATTTGAGCACCAACTGCTTCTTTGCATCAAACAGCTTCAAAGAATCACCATCCATAGTCACTGAGAATCCCTTCTCCACTAATTGACCAATGCTTATGAAATTGCACTTCATCTCAGGAACATACATCACATCTGTAATAATGATTCTTCTGCCATCATTGCTTTTGATCACTATATTTCCACTACCTTCAGCCATCAGATTTCTGCTATCAGCCATTTTTATGCTTGTTTTCTTGCTAGCATCAAAGCTTGTCAACCATTCTCTATATGATGTCATGTGGTTTGAGCATCCAGAGTCAAGAAACCACTCTTCATTCTTGGTCTTCTCATCATTGGTAGTAGCCATCATCAACACTATACTGGAATCATCTCCATGAGCCAAATTTGCTTTTTCATCATCCTTTTGATCTTTCTTGAACCAACATTCATCTGCAAAGTGCCCATACTTCTCATAGTTGAAGCATTGTACCTTAATTTTGTCAAAATCCTTTTTCTTGTTCTGATTTTTGCCAAAACCCCCTTTCTTTGAAGATTCAGCTTTGTCTTCAATCTTGTTCTTACCATTGTTGGACCAATTTGCTCTTCTCTTTCCCTTTTTCTTGAAGTCTTTCTGGTTTCCCTCCTTCTTGGTAGTTTGAACTTGAAATGCTTGTCGAACTGATCTTTCAGAATTTCTATCAAATACCAAGAGTTCATGTGCCTCCAATGAATTTTGCAGCTCTTCAATTTTCATAGTCTTCACATCCTTTGCTTCTTGAATAGCTACCACTATGAAATCGAATTTTGGACTCAAAGATCTCATCACCTTTTCAACTACCATCTGATCTGTAATGTTCTCCCCACAAGTTCTCATTTGATTAACTATGGCTGTTAATTTTGAGAAGTAATCACTTACTTTCTGATCTACCTCCATCTGCATCATCTCATACTTTCTTCTATAGGATTGTAGCTTCACTTGCTTCACCTTTTCTCCACCAGTGTGATAGTTTTCTAAAATGTCCCATGCTTCTTTGGATCTTGTGGCTTTCGAAATCTTCTCAAAGTGTTGGTTGTCAACATTCTGCTGAATGTAGAACAAGGCCTTGCAGTCCTTCTTCTTGGCTTCCTTGAACGCATTCCTCTGTGCATCCGTTGGATTCTCTACCAAGTCCTCATAGCCGTCCTGCATAATTTCACTCACTTCTTGTGCTCCAAATAAAGATTTCATCAATGCACTCCATCGATCCCAGTTCTTGCCATCAAGAACAAGAATATGTGATCCAAAACCGTTGCTATTCATTATGCCTATCAAGAATCTATCACTCTGTGTTTCCCTTGATTGTTCCCCTCACTTTTCACTCGTGTTTCCCTTGATTTTTAACCCTGCTCTAGATGCCAATTGTTGGAGCAATGGATAGTGCACAGCGGGAAAGAAAGGAGAAGAAAGAAAAAGAATTGCAGAAGCAGAAATTTTATTCTAGATTAATCCAGGATTGATCCGGTATTATTCCAAGATCGATCCTGGAACGATCTTCACAGAAAAGTTCTGTTGTTCAATTATTGTCAAAATTACACACTTCACATACAAGCTGTTAGTTATATATAGGCCTGTTATCTCATGATGCAAGGCACCCAACTAACTAACTAACTAACTAACTATATCAACACTCTAAATGGCAATTATGAATTACACTTCAACAGTTTTCTCCTAAAGTTATAAACAAATACACATGCAGTAGAATCTTTAGTCAAGGTCTTTAAATCTCTCAAACAACTTTGGAGATCTTTTTGTATGCACCCTACATTTTTATAACCTCCAAGTTGTTCTTTTAACAATTGGTATGTGCAATGTCGAAAATTTAACTATGAAACTTGATGAAGTTTTTGTAAATAATGTAGATAAAACTGAAGTTTTCAATGGAAAATTTGTATATGCTTACAAAGCGAATAGAGATTCTTTTGTAAACTTTTGAAATAACTTAAAATATTAAAATATTTATTAAAATTTTAAATAACCTTCAAAGGAGACTTCATTAAAATATAAACTCAAATCAAGACTCAAGACATGATCCGACTCCAATTGATGACATTAAAGGATTGGTGAACAATCTAAATACTTCTCAGACTTTCAACGTTTACATGTTATTCAGTAACATAGATTTAATAAAAATAATTATAGATGTCTTCCAACTATGTCAGTGAGCTAAACATGGAAAATCCTCGCGATAAACTATACCTCAATTTAATAAAATATTATTTCTTTGTAAGCTATATTCAATTACCTCTTCTACATCTAGCCACAAATATTTTGAACAATTTAAGCCACTAAACATGACTAATCTAATGACTTTAAGGTTAACTTATCTCTACAAACTATATATATATCTTCTTTATTATGTTAGTTGAAGAAGTGTCTTTCTATATATAAACTAATTTTATACTTATATCTTTTTAACTATCTCAGCTTTTCTAATACTCACTCCTTATCCAATTATATTATTGTACTTATTTTTTTAGCAAAGACTACTAGATTTGGTGTAGGGATAATTTGATAGGTGGTTAGGAATAGATTGACTCTCATATCATACAGAATTTTTATATTTTAGATCTAATTTATTGTTTTAAAACTAATTTATGATGTCATAT
>JBBPBP010000003.1:5290413-5302997 GCA_037974735.1 Cicer chorassanicum
ACATGAAATACTAATTTGATTGATATGATTGACAAAATATTTAGGCTTTAGACAAGTTGAGTCCTATATAAAAATTCATTAGAGTAAGGAAAAATCTCAAAATTCAAAGAACTTTTAAGATAGGTGTTTATATACTACATTCATACGAAGATCTCACTTTAACGAAATTCAAATTGAAATCATTGTGAGATTTGAATTGAATTTTTGCTTTTTTAATTAAGTAGTCTAGTGGTTAGACTAAAAATCTTAAATGCTGAGAAATGTACAATTACATATTCAAATTCAAATGTATGAATATCAATATTCTGACACTTACCAACTGAGTTGTACAAAACAATTGAATGTTTCATAATCAAACTAATTTACATCATTAATATATATTATTGTTTTAAAATACTTATTTATAAAATGATTTAACATAAACGACAAAATGGAAAAGGTCTTTTGTAGAATCTTATCGCTAACTCTTTCAAAACTCATCTTGAGTATTAAGCTAAACTACGTTAATGTTAACATGTCCAAAGTATAAAAATGGAATAATTTGTTCTCTCTTAAATTCTTGTAAAATAATACTTTTAAGAAGAAAAAAAAAAAACGAACAATCTATGGTGTAGCTTTTGGTACTATGCAAAAGTTGCACCATTTTTTACTCGATTCTATTTTGAATATTAAAAAGAAAATTCCAAAGAAAACTTAGGATATGGCATCTCATATTTTCATTTGTTTAGGATGTTGTTTTTTGAAAAAGAATATTTAAAACAAAGCAAGAATTAGTATGAAAAAAGTTCAGTTGAATTTTTTAAAGTTACTTTTATAAAGGCATGAAATTAAAAAGTTTTCACTTCTTTTTAATTATGTTTCAATAAAGAGAAATATAAAAGAAAAAAAAGAGCATATATCATGATTGATTACTATAGATCAAAAGTTGAATTTTACATAATGGACTAATATTAAACTTGTTTATAATGGACCATACTATTTCTAGATCAAATATTCACGCTTGATTCCATTTCCTTCTCCCACAATGTATTCTTTTTCAGTTTTTAGACTAACTAACTTCTCATCTTTTGAACATTTCTCTTTTGTTTTGTTTATGGGGTATTGTTTGGATTTTTGTCCCTATTTTGTCAAATTACAACGTAAGATTCTTTTATCTTTTATCATCGTTGCTTTAGAGCTGTTGTAGTATTGGCTTCTTTAGAATAATATTTTTCTTATTAGATTGGCGGCCAGTTTTTGCAAAATTACGTAATTGAGGGTCTGAAAATAGAATTTGATATTGGTTGTTGATTTCGAGAAGAAATGAATGGAAATTTGTCACAAGTTGGATTGAGATATTGTTCCCAATCTCTCACATTATTAGATGAAAACAATTTAAGAGGCAGAGGATATAGGATGAAGTTATTTTTGTGGATGTGGGTCTTGAGATGATGAGGTGGGGGCAAAAAAGGAGATGCAATCTAATATGAGTGAAGCATGATAATATTTAATATAAATTGCAAAATTCAATGGTTGATATGGTTTTGTCATGGACAAGTTTAGTACTAGTCCATATCAACAGTCACCTCAAGGATGAAGTTGTTCAAGAAGTTGACTCTATAAGAAAGAAAATGAAAGTGTTCTAAATGTGACATATTAAAATATATTGCACATCATGACAAACATAAAACATATTTACATATTTTGATGCTCTTGAATGATTATAGAATCTTCTTTTTCAAGCTTCAATGGGTAGACATATAATGACTTCAATCTTACTAAATTAAAAATACTATATGTCACAATACATATATAGAGAAATAAATGGGAGAGAGATATATCTTTTCACCTATGTTACAATGGTTCTACCAATTTTTTTATTAATGGTCATAAGATATCAAATCATACTCATTCATAAAAAGTTGAAATGGTTTACTTATCATGGATCCATTCAACTATAGACTACACTATTCAAGCACATTCACTTAATGGTTTTATCTATTGATCATAAGGTAGAAATTTTAGGACTAGTCAATATGCCACTCAACTCAACTACAGTTTTATAAATAAAAGTTTTAACATTCTCCCACTTGAGAAACATTGATTTATGAATTTAAAAGAAAAAGATAACAAAGCAAGATAAAACAAAGAAAATTTTAAAATCAAAATAAATCAAAGACTCAATCAGTGGTTGAATAATTCTGGCCATATTTATATATTGATTATAATCACAAGTAAACATGGTTAACAACTATATGTAAGGCACTATTGTTGTCAGAGTAAAATGTAGGGACATCAGAACATTGAACTTATAAATCTGAGTCAGTAGGTTAGACATTGAAGCTCACATGTAGCAGCTGGTAGAGCTTTATACTCTACTTCCAAAAAAGATTGTGCCATTGTTTGTTGCTTGTTTGCCACAATAATCAACCAATCATTTGGAGGTGGAGGTCCATCATTGGTAGTTAATACAGTATTGGGATCCATGGTTGTAGTAACTAGCTTGTATCCAAGAGTACCAACTTTTACAAGCAAGTCCAAGCAATACAGTTTTTGACATAAAGTGATTCCTTATGAGAATGTGCTACTTCAATGCTTAGGAAAATCTTCAAAGTTCCCATGTCTTTAATACCAAAATCAGCCTACATCAATATGCTCTTCCTTTTTCAACCGATACATCAAATATGATTCCTTTTGCGAGATTGTTTTATGTTCTCATTCTAGCTATATATTGAATGTAAGTCCATTTTGGGTAAATTGTGGAATAAGCTTACCTTGAAAGTTTTTTACCCTTTCAAATTAAGCCTTCCCTATAAGATTTTTAAGCTTTTGAGTTAATATTGGAAAAATAATTTTTTGATAGACAATATTTAATCTTTATATTACGTGAAGGACAAATATTAAACACACATTAACAAATGTATAACAAGTAAACATGTGATTAAGTTTTTCTCATTGACTATAGGAAATAGTTCCACTTGGACTACATTCACATCTTCAACTGAGGAATTTAAAGCCGCATGCCTAAGAGTAAAATTGACGACTGTGGACAATGGAAGAAAATTTCATTATAACTAGAGCTTATTCATTGGGATATTATTATTATTATTATTATTATTATTATTATTATTATTATTATTATTATTATTATTATTATTATTAAACTTAAATATAATTTAGTTATTTATTTTTATAATATTATTATGAAAAAATGTATCAACAAAAAGCAAGAATAGACAGACACGTGTATCACTTTAAAGAATTTTAAAATGTTATCCCCGTTTTTACCCAAATCATCTATGGGTAGGGGTATAAATCGATGGATAATATTATTCTTGTGCTTTGTTTTTCCTTGCCTCTGTAACTATGAGTATTGGTCGTTTATCTTTATTTTGATTCATTTTGATTTTTTATCTTTTATAAGTAGTGTATTTTAGTCTTTCTTACTATCACAACAAAAGTTATAACATCCGACCATTGAAATCCCTTCTAATAATTGTCAATATGTATTCATTATAATATTTTCTTAAAAAAATCCATTTAACTCAGTTAAAGATTGGCACTTGAAAAAAATATTCTTGCATGCTTTGAAACATAAATAAACTCTTTGAAACAATGACATATATCAAAGTTTATTGATTTAAAATTTGATTTTAATCGTTCATGACAATAATTATACAACTGATCGAAAGAGTTATAATGAGAAGATTTAAAATACACAATTTATAAAGAATCAAAATAAATTAAAAAAAGATAAATGACCAAAACAAATATTTGATAAAAGATGAATGATCAAAATTATATTTAAGTCTTATTATTATTATTATTATTATTATTATTATTATTATTATTATTATTGAATTATACAACTTCAATTATTTACTCTTTGTTTGAAGTCAACTTATTTCTTCACACATAAATGTAAGTAACAACTTTATGGTTTATGACCAAAATAATATGTGCAGCCTCTTTGCTTGTCAGACTATAATTAACATGCGTTGCGATCATTTTTATAAAAAAAATTAATATTCAGCTTGGCCGATAAGAATTAGACAAATATTTTCCATTTGTCACTTTAGCATCAACTATTCAAAATCATTCAAAATCAAAGTGAAGGACTAATAAATCACAAAGGTTGAAAACTAGAGTGAGCAAAATTGCTCATTTGAAACTAAAATCACAAAATTGATAAATTAGATAGACTAATAAATATACACCTATTAAAAATAGCTATGAATTGAATCTATAATATGCACACTCTTTAATTTATTAATATTAAAAATATCTATGAATTGAATCTATAATATGCACACTCTTTAATTTATTAATATTAAAAATATCTATGAATTGAATCTATAATATGCACACTCTTTAATTTATTAATACAATATATAGAACTATATAACTTTTCTCTAATCGCTAGCTGCATCATCGTTAATCTCGTCAAGAATCACAATTAACGCTACTATGAAAGCGTAATCAATATTAGGATAAACCGTGACCATGAAATGGTCTTTACCCATTAAAACACTCTTTACGGTGTGCTTTTTGTGCATCTGCAACAGCAATGCAAATATAATTAATTACTAATTAATTAAAGCAGAATATATAAAATAAAATTAGATGAGTTTAAATTAATTACCTGGGCAACAATATTGTTAGATTCACCGGCATAAACAATGCAAGATCGTTCGAACCAACTACCTTTGACCTTAAAATCACAAACATTTTCTTTTGTGTTACTAGCTAGAAAGATATCTAAATTGGTCTTAAATTGGATTAAGGAGGATCGCTTCAATGTAAATATAAGATCTTTAGCATGTGTGCTTTCACCCCTATAAGCTTCCCACCGATCATGCATAGTCACTATCTGCATCAATAATATCGAAACATTCAACTACATTTTATTGTATTCATTGGCCCATATTGGGGTATATGAACTTTAATGGATTGCCCAATTGAGCTATATAAGCAAAACAATGATTATTATATAAGTAATTAAGTTGATAATAAACCGACCTATAAATTTTGGACTTTCAAGTTAATATATAAAAAAATAAAGAGTGAATCGACCAAATAAGAAACTGAAATTATTAAATTTTGATCATACAATCATACATGAATGATATTAGAAGAAAAACTTATAGTAATCATATGTTACTTAAATAATTTTTAATCATAATTATCCATTATAAAACTCATGTCATTTGATATGCTTCTATATATATATATATATATATATATATATATATATATAATTTTATTTTTTAAAGTATAATAATAAATTATAATTATTCTATGTTTTTTTTATTTAAATTTCATTTTCAATATTGATAAAATATCTGTGTTGATAATACTTTAATAAATATTTAAGAATTCAACATCTTCTTGTAGAACGGAAGTTTCAAAACTCGAAAGTAATTTATTTTTTTTAAATTAAAAAACAAAAAGAAGAAATTAAGAGAGAAAGAAAGTAGAATTACCTTCCGGCGTAGGGTGACGATGGGGTAACCGGCGGCATCAACCAAGACACGGCGATCACGGAGGGTTAAAAGAGAACCTTTGACTTTGAAAACGATGTTGCCGTTAACATCAGTGACGGCAAAGTTTCCGTCTGAAATCGTCATAACTTTTTTCACCACCGCAAGATCCAGTGGATATGGAGCACAGTATTGAGGGCCGAATATTGCGGTTGGGAGTGGCGGCATCATCGGAGCTGAGGCAGACGGTTGTGGTTGATTATAAGGATAAGCCATGATGGTTGTGATTAATTTTCCCCTTTCTTATAAACTTGTTAGTTCTTGTTCTATATAAATCTGAGGAATAGTATTAAATAGGATCTTTATTTTTTTCTTTATGCGTGTGAGGAATAACGGTTTGTTTTGAAGTTTCTTATATAATACGCTGAATTGATTTACATTAAGAAATTGTAGCTAGAGAACAAGTACGTAAAGTACCTAGAAGGTGCTTAATTTTATAGAAATTGTTTTAATATGGGTGTGACCGGCTGAACGCGTAGCTTAAAGATAAGGGAGTAATCATCCCGAAGAAATTGTTCTTGTAAAAATAATAAAAAATAAAATACCTAATAAACGGTCAACAAGCATTTAATTATGTTTAAGTCTAGTATGAATCAATTATATGGCCGTAATTAATTACTTTAATTTTCGTTATTTAAAAAGTTCTACAAGTAAATCACGATTAATTATCTGAATAATTTTATAGGTAGTTATAGTAAAAATTAAATATTATTAATAATTTAATTGTTGTAATTAATTCATAGTAGAATTTTTTTTACATGTATAGTATATATAAATTAAATTAGATTTAATTAATATATAAAATCAATCAACATGCTTATAATATCCATACATATGTGAGAGCTAAACATTCTTTTGCAACTCAAACTTAATCATAATTGAATTCCATGTTGCTTCAAATTTAGCTAGTGTCTCTGAACTCCAAACACAAGACTTCAAATTATTGTTGAACTCATCATTGGCATTCATAGAAACACCAACCTTTTTAGAGACTCTTTTCGTAATGTTCTACATGCAAAATCTATGTGCAAAAGAATAAAAAATCTTTTCTATTGCAACTTTCATGGCAGATCTTGATCTGTTATTATAAGATTTGGTTTATATCCTCCCATTGCTTCCAAAAAATTTCAAACAACCATATGGATGAATCAATTTTCTCATATGCTAAAAAGGCAACTCCAAAAGTAACCCCATGTCTATGATTGTTCAATCCAGTAAATGGTAGAAAAATCATTGATTATTTATTTGTTTCATATGTGATGTCGAATGAAATTAGATATGCAAACAAAGAGCAACTTTTTCTGGAAATAGCATATGTCCAGAAAACATGTTCCAGTCGAGCGTCAGCATCTACCTCATATGCATAATAAAATGAAAAACCTGCTTCTTGTTTCCTCCTGAAGTTGTCAACAAATACACATGCATTAGAATCTTTAGTCAAGGTCTTTAAATCTCTCAAATAATTTAGGAGATCCTTTTGTATGCACCCTACATTTTCATAACCTCCAAGTTGTTCTTTTAACAATTGGCATATGTAATGTCTAAAATTTAACTATGAAACTTGAGGAACTTTTTGTAAATAATATGGATGAAATTGAAGTTTTCAATTGAAACTTTGTATGTGCTTACAAAGCTAATAGACATTCTTTTGTAAACTTTTGAAATAACTTAGAACTAGATACTAACCCGCGTTGTAGAATTTAATATATTATTGAATATATAATAACAATAATATGTAATTTAAAAGTAATGTTAATTTTGTTTTATAGTAGAATATACTCAAGTGTTTATGTACTTAGAAGTAAATATATTTTTGAATAATTATATATAAGCTAAGTTTGATTTAGTAAAAGAAAAAGTAAAACATTGTTGACTAATACAATGTATGCAAAATATATTTAAATGTGGAATTGGTTTATTCAAGCTTTTTGATTTCATTGAAGTGGTTCTTCTAATAATATATTTGTTAAATAGTTATGTATTTCTTTATCGTTAAAGTTATACATTTAGCTATAATATTTCTTCATTTTTATATAATTTATATTATTTTTGAAACATTAGATTTATAAATTTATGTACTTTTTTACGTTTTCAATTTTATATGTTCGTCGTAATTCTATCAATCTCACTGTCGATCTAAGCGTGCACTAAATAATATTATGTGCTTTGTGATATATTATAACATTCATTCGTGAGTGATAGATTGTTAAATTCAAAATATTGAAACAATTCATTCGTGTGTAACTTGAAAATTTCAAATAATTATCTGACACAGTCAAGAAACTTCAAGAGCGGTTGAAAAAAAATTATAGGCAAGACAAGTTTGTGTATGTTTAAGATATAAGAAATTTCAAGTTAATAATGAAATAGTTAGAAGTTATTTATTTCCAAATATTTAATATTATTCATTTTTTTTTGTTTCAATTATGATTTGGGTTTTTTTAATTATAAAAAGAAAAAATGTTATGGGAGACACATTCAACATAGGGAAAAAAACTTATTTTCTATGTAATAATATTGATATATGAACTTAAACATCTATTATAATAATTAAAACAGAACCCCAAAATTCTTCATTGTGATGATTTGAAGATATTGGATGGTTTGTATTTTTTTGTATGAGTTATTGAAATGAAAGTTTTGATGAGTAATTAGAGCTTTTTAAGTGTATTGATGAGTCATTGAGTGATAAATGAAAGCTGAAATTATATAATGTATGAAATAATTGTAGTTGGGCAAGTGAAAAAGGTTTGCATTATATATTGAAGAAACAAAAAATAATGGAATAGAAGATGAATTTGGAATGTGCCACATCAGAATTTTGGTGAGTTGGCAAATATATAAGGATGTGGCATAGATGAAGAATTTTGAGTTCTGTTTTAATTATTATAATAGATACAAAAATATTTACAAAATTTTTAAGCAACCTTCTTTAAATGAGACTTCATTAACATATAAACTATAATATAGACTTAAGACGTGATCCAACTTCGACTCATTACATTGAAGGACTAGTGAGCAATCCAAATACTTCTCAAACTTTTAACGTTTACCTGTTACCTGAAAAGCATTACCTCCAATAGTGAACATAAAACTCGGTAACATAAACAATTATAGATGTTTCTCAGCCATACTGGTATGCTAATCATAGAAAATCCTCACGATAAATTAGACCTCAATTTAATAAAATATTATTTCTTCGTAAACTGTACTCAAATACCTCTTCTACATCTAGTTTTAAATATTTTAAACAATTTAAACCACTAAATGTGACTAATCTAATGACTTGTGTTCTACATAAACGTAAGTCAAAACATAGTATATATGTGATCAAAATATGAGTAATCGTTTACTCCATTCACACAATTGAACATGCGTTTAACACAAGAATCATATTTAGAAACAAACTTCTAGAAAATGTTATATTTAAGCTTTCAAACATAATTAGTTTCAGTCAAAACTGATCTATGTATATAACACAAATTATGGTATTCTAAAGTCAATATTACAGAATAGTGAAACAACAAAAACGGAGGTGGATGAATACCTGAGACGAAACGGCGGAAGACGGAGGTGAAATAGCGAAAATGAAGGTGGATGAATACTTGAGAGGAAACGACGGAAGACCGAAGGCGACGGAGGGTGCAGACACACGAAGAGAGAAGACATGGCTTTTCTATTTGCAGCGGCGGCGGCCATGGACCATGGCTTCATTTCAATTTTAGGGTTCTTGCAACATATGAAAATTGATTCTGATTTTAGGGTTTTGGGATTTTGTTAGAATTAAACCATTTCAGTTCACTGTATTATGGTTACTGTTCACTGCGTTTTTTAAAACCAGTTCAGTTAATAAAATTGATTTTAAAATAAAGTTTGGTTTTTAATTTTTTTGAACCGGTTTAGTTTTAAAATAGTATTCGGTTCTCTAAACCAGTTCAGTTTTTGGTTTTTTTGCCCACTCCTACAACATAGTGAACATAAAACTCAGTAACATAAACAATTATAGATGTTTCTCAGCCATGCTGGTATGCTAAGCATAGAAAATCCTCTCGATAAATTAGACCTCAATTTAATAATATACTATTTCTTCGTAAACTATACTAGTACCTCTTCTACATCTAGTCTTAAATCTTTTAAACAATTTAAGCCACTAAATGTGACTAATCTAATGACTTGTGTTCTACATAAACGTAAGTCAAATCATAGTATATATGTGATCAAAATATATGAGTAATCATTTACTCCATTCACACAATTGAACATGAGTTTAACACATGAATCATATTTAGAAGCAAACTTCTAGAAAAAAATGTTATATTTAAGCTTTCAAACATAATTAGTTTCAGTCGAAATTGATCTATATATATAACACAAATTATGGTATTCTAAAGTCAATATTACATAATAATCTTATGACAGAGCAATTGTGCTTACAATACTACTGAGCTATTTTTGTATTTAGTAAAATCATAAACTTTAACATGATAAAAGTACTATATATCTTCTTTCAGATCCTAACTCAAGATATAGATATTTCAAGATGACTAATGCATAACAACTTAAAAAACACAACAGTCCACTTCATAAAATCAAGAAAATTTGTAAAATTAGTATAAACTTATAAAAAATTTACAATAACAAAGTATTAGGAATAAGCTTTCAATTCCAATTGGTTTCACTCTAAACCGATTCCTAGTACTTCTGTTATATCCATTTTAACTCAGATACGTCTTAATCTTTTTCTACAGAAAACACTACAACTTTGACAATTTAATTAAAATATCAAACGATGTCTAATTTGAATAAACAACAATGTTTTGAAAAGCTTAAGATGTCTAGTTTATAAATATAATTATTATTCTGCATAATAGACATTCAATTAATACAGTTTAATAAAATAATGTATATAGGTACAAAAACGGAACAACAGATTTGTTACAACTTGTAACTCAATTTTCTCTATCAATTATCAATGAAAATTAGTGAAACCAATATTTATTTCCAAGATAATTAAGTCTAGTTTCTAATAGGACAAAAATCAACTCCATACACTATCTATGGAGAAAGTTATGAACAAAATAGCGAAGGTATATCCATACTGGTTTAGAGACAACATTATACTAATTTCATTTCAAACTTTATATTATCAAATTCATCTGCCACACTAAGTAAAATACATCCAAAATTCAGCATAAAAATAAGTTAATTACAAATACTAAACAATTATCATCTCATCACCAACCCAACCACAACACTCAACATTCATAATAAAACATCTCTTCATAGTATTTAACACAAACACCTAACATGCATTCTTAATAATCAATGATACTAAATCAAATAGGATTATCACAACACCCAAACAAGAAAACCATGAACATTTCTTAGCAACATGAAATCAAGATCTCTAAGCACACCTAAAAGATATTTTAAAGGTTTTTTTTTGTTACCTTAGTTCTTCAATAATAGAAAGGTTACTTCTAACTTCATCTTCTTCCCTTGAACCCTAACTTAGGTTCTAATTGCTTTTCTCCAAGATGTTTCAATCTCTATTCTAAATTCTTCATTCATGATTAAGACTCCAACTCCTTTCAAGGGTGAATTTTAATGTCTTCAGGCTCTTTTTTCTTTTCTTCTCCGTGATAAACCACTTTCTCTCATTCTCTCTTTTCTTTCTTCTTCTTTCTCTCCTTTTTTTTTCCTTTCACGCTCATCTCTCTTTTCTTTCTCCACAGAGGATTTCTATTTAGTATGAGAGAAGTACAAAATGAAACACATGCGTTACTTTTTTATTGGAAGGTCAAATTTACATGTTGGCATTAGAAAATGAAAAATAATCCTTCATGCACTTCGATAGTCATCACTGTCCTACTATTTATCATTTCTCTCCCTATTCTGATTCTTAATAATATTCTCTTTTTTTATCTATTACTCTAGTGGTCAAAGAAAGTGGGTGGTTTCCTTGCATGCAATTCTATAGGTCTAGCTATGTGGTGGAGTGGTAGTGTGAATTTTATTGTTTTATGCTATTAATTTAAATGTTGTAAATTTTTTTCGCAGATTCATCATTTTTTGTTTTAGCTATTTTAAATTTTATTATTCTCGATCGTTGTATTTATTATCAATTTGAATGGTTGAAAAAAAATAATGATGATAATAATAATAATTAGGAGTGTTACAGTATTTTTTTGATGGTCCAATATTTGCTTGATTATATGCGTACAATATAATACTTTCTTGCAGATTTAAGAAATTGTGTTTTCCTAGGTGTGGCAAACGCATACACATGTATGGCTTTCATGGAATTGAGAAAGCTCATATTTTCCTTGCTTTGATAGTTTGAAAGCAACTTTGGCATTACATCCTTCTCTTGTAAGACTTCTTCTCCTAGCCTTAACAGTGATTCCCTTTCTTTTTCAATTACTTCTTTCACTAGTTTGTAACCTTTCTTTGGAACAAACAAAGCACTTTCAATGTTGCATTCCCTTTTTGTTTTTACTTTCGGATGAACAACGAACGCTAAATCCAACATTATGTCCAATATTTTTTATAAAATTGTTCACCCTCTTTTAATATATCAAATATCTGTTGGATTTTAATTCTTCATAAATAATTTAAATGCTCATTTACTTGTGGCACAAGAATGTTGTTTGTGTTACCAACTCCAAATTGACCATCATGATTCAGACTCAAGCTTTAACCAAGAGTGAAAAAAGATACAAGTATCAAACTTAATATGTAATTTCTAAAAATTGAGATCACAAATAATGCAATGCATAATGATTGGTTCTTTTTTACTTTTTTATTTTTTATTTTGATGCATTCTTTTCTTTCTTCTAATAATTATAATAGCCTTTTTTAACTTTTTTTTTTGATGTCCAAATAGAGACTACCTAGTTATATAAAAAATAGTTTAATTTTTTTAATAGATTTTAATTATTTAGATACAAAATTGAAGAGATAATTTTAGGAATCCACATATTTAAAAAAAGTGAGTTTGATATTAATAATTTAGAGATTATTTTTTAATTTTTTTTAAAAAGTATAATATATTGCGTTTAATAG
>JBBPBP010000003.1:5327277-5338179 GCA_037974735.1 Cicer chorassanicum
GATTGTCTCAAAATAATCTCGAAGAACTAAAATCTTGTATATTCCATTAAAAAAATAAAAAATCTTGTATAACCCAAACAAGATGGACCAACAATAACAATATATTTGAATCTATATAATTTTTTTTTTTTATAAAAGAATGAAAATATAAAGAAAACTAATGAATGACTAGAGGGAAACGAACTCCTCTTTTATCAATATAAACTACGATAGAAAAAATAGAATTAGGCACATCTAAAACATACTATGAGAGACGTTGAAAAATCTCTTTTAAGAGAAGTTTAAGAGAAGAAATCGATGTATTCTATTACTAAATCATATTGATAACAAGAGTGGAGTCCTTTACAATAAAATGTCTTAAATTTTTTTTCCTCACGATCTCGAAGAATGCCACCACATAATGAGTAACCACCAACATGAGATTCATCAATATATATTCATCTTGACATAGCTCTATGTTGATGTCTATTTAAAATCATAACTCGAGAAGGCAAAGGCGTATCAATTTTCTTAGAAATGCAATGGATATGTTGCACCACTCATAATATGATTATCGAGTTCCATCATCTAAGAAATTTTTGGATATTACCTAGTTCGATAAAATATAATCTCTCAGAGTTAAAATTTCAAAATAGCCCATAACTTTTTTGACGTTAATCAAGTTAGTTTCATGAAAAAATTTCACTAACAGTGTTACAAACGGATGATGTGACACGTTAACTCCCATGTAATCAAATCTTTGTGACGTTTTTTTATGCTTTTTATTTTCAGACGTTGCCATATGTTCTCAACTTGGAACTAAATTGATATATTTTAACTTAGTTATATACCAATTAAAAAAATAACAATCATCTTCTTCTTCTAGTATTAGACTCACCTTTTGCATTCTCTCAAATCTATTCACCATCGTCGTCTTCAGAGCATAACATTTTTGCTCCATTTTCGCATTTGTCTTCTTTATTCGATCATCTGCAAATTCTTCTTCCCCAATTTTATTTCCTTCCTCAATTGATGTATTCTTCCACCCTTGTTCCTTTTTAAAAAAAAGGAGTCGTACTTGCGAAAATGATATGAATAGGATGGGTGGTTGATAGGACCGCAAGTGCATGGTATTATTGCGTAGTAAAAAATTATCGTTCCCACAAAGACTTTGTTATGAGTATCAATTTCTCTTTACTATGATGATTAGCTAAAACGATGTTGATAACGGTTTTTGATTAAAATTCGCAATAAAAATAAAGCATTGGGATTATAGTTTTTCACAATGATAGATACAATAAAAGTAATGTTCTTTAAGGTGTGGGTGTTAAACTCTTAAAAATCAGATAAACAATTATAACGGATGTCTTCTTTCAAAGAGCAAAAGTGTATTTTAAACTAATAACCAACCTATTTTCATAATTGTTGTATTAGCAAAATCCTTTAAGAGAAGATATTTTTCATGATTTCAAGAGAACCAAAATCTATTTTCATTATTTGATTTTTTTGTCCAATTTTAGGGTTCAGATATCAAATCTACCTTTCGGTATATTATTTGATATCTAAGTATGAACATAATTCTTACTAAGATTGTATTAAAAGATCAATACCCATGACAAAAAGAAATAGTAATTGTTAGAGATCTATCATTGGAAATCCTACCATCCCAAGACAAGGAAGATCTACTCACACATGATCATAGTAGAATCAAAGCTTAAATATAAAAACATTGGAAATATAAAATAACATAATAAAGTAACAAAGTAAAAATAGAAAACTGAATATTATTGAAACTAGAAATTTGCTAAAGAAATACAAGAACAAAAGCAAGAGTAATAAGATATTATGAATAGGAATCTGTGTTTACAACTAAGTATTTTCGTCCTTTTTATAACCCTAGGTGCCTTCATGAACTTTAATTATAAGAAACCATCATAGTTTCACAAAAGAAAAGTGGCTCAACAATAGAAGATGAGCAAATTACGACCATAATAGCCATTACTGCCACACAATAATCGTTGCTGCCTTGGAGTGGCACATCACGACCAAACAGTAATTCTTGCTGAAACTTGAGTTTCTTTCATTTTTGTGATCAGGATGGACCATGATTGCACCACTTGAATTCAAAGCTCTTTTGCGCCAAAAATCTTCAATTATTCTTTCACTTTTCCTTGCAATCTAAACAAAACAAAAACTGTAGTAAAATAGAACTAAAACCGAATTAAAAACATCAAATTAACCTATCAAATAAAGCTATAAAAATAGATAAATTATAGCTTATCAGTGGTGGCTCTCAATTTACTTCATCTATGAAGGGGAAAAGCTATATTGGTAATTTAGGGTTTGATGAATCATGTATTGAGGAAAACTGTCCAATTCCTTATTGTTTATGTGGAAAATTGTGATAAGGATTTCAAGTACATATTTCTTTGGTTGTCCGATTTGGAAGGTGATGTTCATATTTGAATTTTTGTTAATTTTTTTTGTTTTGTTCTGTTTGAGGATTTTACTCGAAAAAACTTAAATTAATTTGTTTTAATTCTTCCATTGTTTCTATTATAGTTTCTTCTTTCATTGATGATTTGAGTTATTATATTTCAAAAAGAAGGTTGTTGTTCCTATCTTCTATGATGTGATGAGGCTCCTAACATATTTGTTGCTAAAGGTGTTGGTGTTCCTGACAATAAAATTGAAGTATTGGAAAAATGAAGGTGAACTTATAGCCAAGATTGATTGATTGACAATAGCACAAAGGCAACAATAAAAGGTTATGGAAGAACACAATGAGTTTATGTTGAAGCTTATAGACGGTTGAAGTTGTAATGGAAGAAAGAACTCGATTGAAAGAAGTTTTGATGAATATTATGAATAAGATTGATGCAACAATGTTAGAACAAAAACAACAAAAATATTATCTTGTTGTCGTGTGGTTTTTGATGATTTGTTAATTGCATTATGGATTGGTAGGCTCATTGCATAGGTTGTGAATGTAATGATTATTAATGTAGTTGTTTAAGTTAGGTGTTGATGATTTTGAATGTAAGTTAATTATTTAATTATGCGTCTGTTTGGTAACACCGATAAGTTAGGTTATAATTTATTGAATTAGTTTAAAAGTTTGTTTGATTAAATTAGATGTGTTTAGTTAATAAGCTTTTTGATTTGTTTGTTTGTTGTGTTAAAAGTTTGTTTAGTTAATTTGTTTGTTTGCTATGGGTTAAAAATTTGTTTGTTTTTAATTTATTGAATCAATTCTAAAGACATAATGTCAATGATACAAAAGTCATGTATGCATGGTTCAAAACATGATACTTAGATATAATGTATGCATGATGTGAAACATGATACTTAAGACATAACGTATGCATGATGTGAAACATGATATGCGGTTAGGCATAACTAATGCATGATGCAATGCAAAACTCATTTATATGTGTGTGAATCTCCTCTACAAATAATGTAAAACAAACATATGCTCTCAGACTAATCTTGTAACATTCAATTGAGTTAGAAAAAAACTTACACTTAAATCATGTGTATGTTTGATAATACCAATGAGTTAGTGAGTTAGTTTATAGCTTATTGAATTAGTTTAAAGTTGGTTGGATTAAAAGTTTTTTTTGTCTTAAGTTAACAAGCTTTTTATTCTTTTGAGATGCTATTTTAATTACCCCACTCACCATTCACTCACATTATTTGCTAAATTATTGTCTTATTTGTAATAACTTTGCAAAAATACATTTTTATTTTAGAAAGATCTTTTACGAACAAAAGCAATATGAACAAGGTTATTGTTATATTTTTTTCAATAAGATTTTCTTCATTTAGCCTAAGGTAAATAGCACATAATTAATTAGTAGTTCAGAATCTGTTGAACTTCTCGTTCTTAAGTTCTAGATATTGAAAATGTTAATTAGTAGTTCAGAATCTGTTGTTATGTGTTTCAGGAAACATTTCTAGATGATGGATATCCTTCTATTTTTTTTTATTTATAAAAGATGGTTTTATCATTTTGCATGTTAAGACAACTATTTTCTTCTATAAGGACTATGCCTATTTTGGAGATTTATTGCATAGTCACTGTGAAACTTGCTTATATGCTCATTGTCTTGCTAGATGTAAAAGCTTGAGTTGATGCCATGTGGAAACTAATGAATAAATGAGTAATTTATATTTCAAATCTCTACAATTGATAATCTTTTTAATCTCTGTAATGTTACTTTCGTTTCTTAGTATCAATCTTTTGTTCCTCACTTTTGTCTCATTTATTATTCATAGGTCATCATGTTCTTTTGTTTGCTAAAGAGCAAAGGTCTCTGTCGTTTCACGTTTTTCCATGGATGGTGTCAAAGTACTTGCCTCGATGCAAATGAGAAGGTATTGGATTGTTTTTTTGTCCCTATTTGCATGTTCGAGCTTGTGAATATTTTGCATAACTTTTTCCCTAATTTTTTATTACGGGTACCGTTCTCAGTGATCTAATGTGAGTAAAAAAAATATTTCTCTTATGTTATTAGTTGTTATAATATAAATCCAAGTTAGATACTAGATTCAACGTGATTGTTTTTGATATTTTGCAACATGACAATTCATTTTGGAGGTGTGAGTGTGTGGTTTTAATGTCTTTCAGATCTCAAGCATAAAGTTAAAGAGACACAGACCTTTGTGGTTTAAGTTTATCTTTATTGTATTTGATTTTGGTTTGTGGATTCAATTGCAATATTTACTAAGTATTAAATAATTCTCACCAAATTTGTTCATGTTTTCTATGTTTTTTATGAGTAATAAATTTTATTTTAAATTGTATTATCATTCATTTTTTTTTTATTACTACTTGCAGGTGCAAAAACTAATTTTTCTTGAAGGTAGAAGATCAGAAATTAAGTGGATGGTTTTATTTTTTATTTTTTAGTTTTGTTATAAGGTTGTATATGATTTTACCAGTATAACACTCTTTTTTTTTATTAATATGGTGATACTCTTTGTCGACATTGTTAGCTATTGTTAATTTAATTTGCTTGTAAGACTTTGTTAATTTTTAATAAAATAGATATTTTATTTTAACTTGCTTCTTAAATAAATTTATTTTATTGAGTATTTAATTTTTAATCAAATTATATTTAATAAAATAAAATACTAAATTATCATAGTAGTATTGATGGTATATAAGTATAAAAGTTGTCACTAATAGTTATAGTAACAGAGGTTTTGCCGTAGGTATAACAAATCATAGGAAATCCCTACAATTTATACCAACAGTTGCTTTACCGTAGGTAATGTTTGAGTTTTGTCTAACCGTCTCTATAACTTATAGCGACAGTGTCAGAGCCGTTGGTATAGGGCAATTATTTACTGCAGAAATAATATTTGTCGATATAAGTATATTTTGTCTATACTTATAGTTTTTAAACTTTTGTCTACAGTTTTTTATCATCACTAAAAGTCATATTTCTTGTAGTGATCTATAATAGTAGATTGGATACGAAGTATGTCTTGTAGTTTATGCACCACCCAGTTAGTTTGATTGTTCTTGAAGTTTCTACTACAACCATGTTCATTATTGAATGTCTTATTGTCACTTCAATGAATTTTCTGTTCACATCCCTTTTCAACACACACTACCCTTGCTCTATCAAGATCATTTTTGACCTATTTTAAAGACCTTCCTATATTGATGGTGTACTCATTCATTGTTGCTTTGAATGTTGCCAAGTTTTTAAACTTCATTCCCTACTCCAAGTTGACATCCCTACTCCAAGTTGACATTACCAAACTTAACAAGTTCGTTAAATTGAGGGAAATTGTTGTTGTCAACATATTTTTCATCAGTGCTATTTAGATCATTCAGCTCTTCAGATTTGTAAACATCATCATTTACTTGTTGTTGTCGATGTCTACTTTCTTCACGTCTAACATGAAAACCAGCTACATTTTCGTAAAATTATAGACATCATCACTTGAATCGTTACTTGTGCCCCAACCTTCCTCTTCCCTTTACTTTTTTTTTATTTCCATTGGTTCGATCATTCCCTTTGTTTCCATTACTTGACGTCCCAACCTTCCTCTTCCCTTTACTCATTTCTTGTTGTTACTTGGAATCGTAACCTTCTTCTACCTTTACACTCTTCTTTTTGATATTTCAACACTCTCATTAGACCTAACACAATGAGGAAACTTATAGTTACTATCTTCAGCACTTTCATCAGCTTTTGAATAAGAAACTTCATCAAACAAATCAACCATTTTTTCTTCTCCAACCACATTATTCTTTTGACTACAAGTCAGTGACAAAATAGGCTCATGATCATTATTAATATGATCACGTTAAATATCAATCTTTTTTTCATGCTTCACTGTCATCTTGCCATTTCTTCTACGTCTCTATCAGAATTCTAACTCAGGTACTCTCCGCATTATATAGGGGAGTCTATGGTAGCACTTACACTTTTTCACATTTGTTGAATGTCAAAGGCGTTAAGTGTATCCACATCCATCTCTTTCCAGACTTCCTTTTTCCATCCACGTACATACTCCAATACACCTTCATCATTCCTCACAAAAATAACTCCATGGTAAATAATCATTGATATTTCAATACTAATTCTGCACATAAAAAACTTTACCCATTAAAAAACCTTAACCTTACAACAAAAATAGAAACAATCAAACATTTTAAATTGTAACCCGATTCATTTTTTATTAATATACTAGTTTCTATTGGAAAATGAATATTTTTTAAAGTTAAAAAAAAATTAAAAAGGTAAACGAACACATTGCAACCTTGAGAAATGATTTGCAATTGATGATCGAACAAAAAAGACTAACGTCAAAAACGTTGTGGTTTGGGGACGACAATGGTGAATGGATTTGAGAGAATGCAAAAGGTCAGTCTAACACCTGGAGAAGAAGATACTTTCTAGTTTTGTGATTTTTGTTGACTTATATAACTAAGTTAAAATATGTCAATTTAGTCTCAAACATGGTTGAGAACCCGTGACAACGTTTAAAAATAAAAAAGTATAAAAAATGTCCCTAATATTTGCTTACATGAGAGTTAACGTGCCACCTCATCAGTTTATAATAATGAAAAAATTTGACAGAGGGACTGAGTTGATTAACGTTGAAAAAAAAAGTCATAAATTATTTTGAAATTTTGACGAAGTGAAGAAATACATTGATACAATTTTGACAAAATTGAGTATTTACAAAAAAAAAAATTGACACAAACAGGTTTCCATTTCCACTAAATAGTATCAATGTGCTCTTTTTTCAAATTCCAATCAATCCAAGCATGCAATTCGAGACTAAAGAATTTTGCTAAATATTCATTAGTTTGAGAAATGAATAGTTCCACCACAATTTATGAACCATTTAATATGACATTTAACTTCCTCCCACACAGTTAGAAATGATTCTATATAAGTTTTTGTTGAATGACATATTGAAAAAGTCCAAGTCCCACATATCTAAGAGATAGATCTCTATAATAGTTTATAAATATTGACACCCTAATCCTTATAAATCGATTTTGTGAGAATGAATTAAAAAAAGTTAATGAAGTGTGTTAATAAACTACGTTGTGAAATTTAGATAGCATACCCTTTTGACCATTGTTGAGTCATGAGTGGAGTACACTAGATTATCACATTGGATTAAGATCAATCATATAAGTTGATTGGGAATATGTCTTGCTTATATATATATGTTGCTCAACATTCGTTTTTCTATTCAATTTAAAGCACACACAAAATATGGAGGTAATTACAACATCACAAAATATGGAGGTAGTTACAACATCTCGGAATTGAGAGTGGTTTTCCTAGTTGTATTTGAAACAAACCAGTAACTAGAGCCGTCAATTAAACTCCAAAGTTCAAAACTCCTCTTAAAAAGTTCTTACTAAGCCCATTAATATTAAGTCTTCTATTGAGATGATTTTTTAATGCACCAACCCATTATTTTATTATTTTTTGTGGGTATAAGTGAGGGAGCTTACAAACCCAATATTTTATCGATTGAGATTTTTTTTGAAAAATTTTTTAAATCTATTTTTTTCGGCAAAATATCGGAAACAATTTCTCAAAAAATCAAAAACTTGTTTTTTCTCGGGAAAATTTCGCAAACAAAATTAAATAATTTTTTTCTCATAAAATAATAGAAAATTTTGTTTTTCTTTAAAAACTTTCGAAATTCCTTTTATAAAAAAATCAAGAACTTTTTTAAATTAATTTTTATCGGAAAAAAAAGTAAAAAAAAAATTATCGAAAGATAAATTTGAAAATGTAGATAAATAGACCCCACTTAACCCATAAAATTTTAAGGACTTTTTAGTTATGAGACTTATAATTTATGAGCTTGTGACACTGTGACACTCACACTTATAATTGTACCACAATTCTTCCAGAATATGTTAGCATAAGGAAACAAATGCAATACTTCTAAGCAAAATAAAACATAAAAGAGAAGAAATATGAAAGGTCGTCATCAATTTGATAAGCTTGCACAAATATCCTTAAGACAAAAGGCCAATATCAAAGAGTTGGACTTGTTACCAAAATGAACCCACCACATAGCTTCCATGTACATCAAGATCAGCTGGATGGAATATTTCTTTATATATAAGTTTTTACAAATTAAATTAGGAAAATACTAAAATACACCCACTAATTTTTATGAAAGAGTATTTTAGCAATATGTATTTTAGGGTGTATTTAACAACTTTTTAGCTATAACTTGCTAACACATTCCAAAAAAATAGTGAGTTATAACTTGCTAACATATTCCAAAAAAATAGTGAGTGATTCTAGCAAATGTTTATAGGAATTGTTAACCTACCCCAATTTATTTTTTAAAATTAGTATTTTAACAACATATACCTTTAAGTATATTTAACATATTTTTAGTTATAATTTATTCGCATACTCCTTTTAAAAAAATAGGCAAGTGTATGTTAACAAATATCATTAAATTATTGAGTTTTAAGAGGAAAGCAAAATCATTAATTCCATGGGGATAACTTGGATTGCAAGTTGCAACCCAAACAGACCAATAACTAGAGCCTAGAAAAACCAACCGAACCCATGTTTGTATAACCAACGACAAAGCCTAATAGAGAATCTTGAAAATCTCATGATAGTAATATCACTAGTGGTTCATGGGTCCTACTTTAACATGTGCTATGTTTGTACATGACCAAAATCAATATCTAAATTAGCATCAACATGTTGCTGGACACATTGATTTGTTTTTTTCGCTTCCATATATATAACTTGGCCATAACTAGGCACACAATATGATATAAACTATGATGGTCTTGCTTGACTAATTACATTATGGCCAAATATTTCAAACTCAAAATCATCATCTTATTATGATTTTGATAAAACACTTACAAGTTGTGCGCAATTACTTTTTATGAAAATAAATATGTACATAATTGGATTGTACATATAGGTAATTGAGTAATAATTGGAATTATTTTTAAGAACCAAAATTAAATTGAAATTAACAATAATAAGAAGTGATTATGACTCAAATTTTCTCCTCTATACTATCATGATCTTGAATTCTTTAATTATGTAATTAAGTTCATTCATAAACAAGTTCAATCAACAATAAAGATCGTCAAAAAAAATTGCTTAACTCAAAACTCATTTTTCCTAATAATAATCCATAATGCCTTTGGTGATCAACTCTCATCAAAACATATGTTACTATACATCTATCTCTCAATGACAAAGCAATCCCATAAGCAATTCGAAAATGATTAATTAATGAAAAACATTAATAACAAAGATTAATGTTAAATAAAAATAAAATTAATTTCATAATAATAATACTGAGATTTGAATCACATAAAAGATTCAAAGAGGTTTATATAATCCAAACATTAAGATTTAGTTACTTGTATTCTCGGTAATAACAACAATGAAAAAGATAGAACTAAACATAACATTAGATATGATAGGTTTTTGAAAATAATAATGATAAATCATACAGTCTCCATAATAATTGCATTTAATTTAAATTTGCAACAAAACTGCAAATACTTAAGTTCAATATCAAGAGTTTTTGTTTGGTTTAGTAACTAAAATAAAATTTCATGTGTTTTGAAATGAAGATTAGTTTTTAGATACACTAAAATTGACTGGGATGTCAATGATTGCTTAAACTAGATATGAAACTATTGATCTAAGTATGCTATCAGGGTTTTCAAAGAGGTGGCTTATATAGACCAGAGCTTCCATCTCCTATTTGGTGAGATGAATATTTTATTGGATCACATAACATGTCTCTTGCTTCTATCAATATGCGATGGCCTGTTGAATCATTAGAGGTGAAACCTTTGAGATATTGGTGGACAACATTAGAGTGAACTTTAAGGAAGATGCCGACGAGTGTCATAAAACTATAGGTGCTCCTGTAGAGTTTATAATAAGTTGTTTCAAACTAATTATAACTAGAATAGACTAAATACCACTCGTAGTCCCTTAACTTAATTTCAGTTAACGATTTAGTCCTTTATATTTTTTTTTCCCGATTTGGTCCTTTATGTTTTTAAATAATTTCAGCGTTACCCTTTAAGTGGAGTTTCGTTAAGAAAAAGTTAAAAAAATCTCTCATCCATGTTCAGAAAAAGTTATTCTTTATGTTTTGGAAATATTTCAGAAAAATATTCAAAGTTTGTTCTAAATTTGATAGTAGAATTGATTCGTTAAAACTGAAGTTATTGATATTTAAACTCCATAAAAATCACTTCAGATCAGTGACAATCGTTCCTAGAGGTTTGATGAACATATGCAATGATCTAGATGATGGATTTTTTAACTTTTTCTTAACGGAATCTCACTTAAAGGATAACACTGAAATTATTTAAAAACATAAAGGGCCAAATCGGGAAAAAAAAAAAAAAAAAAAAAAAAA
>JBBPBP010000003.1:5343628-5378501 GCA_037974735.1 Cicer chorassanicum
TGAAAAAAGTTAAAAATATATTTTAGTGTATAACTATACATAACAATATCAATATTTCAGAAAATATATAAATTTTTCTCTAAGTTCATATCAGTAATGGTATAATAAGAAAAAATAGAAAAACAAATTGTTGGACTAATTCTAAATGACATCTCTCTATTTGATTTAAATATTTGATTTAAATATAGATTTCGTTAATATTATAAATTTCATTAATAGATTTTTTTTCTTCAGTAATGATACTATATAATATTCAATTTAAAAATATTTATGGAAGAATAACCGTTATCAATAATAATGGAGGACCAATGAGTGTCAAATAATTGATATTTATTGTATTGTAATTTGTAACTTATGACACATGAATAGTTCCATAAAATATGAGGAAAAGGTATTTAGAAAGTGAATAAATTTCATTAAAAGTTTTTTTTTCTTCAGTAATGATACTATATAATATTCAATTTGAAAATATATATGGAGGAATAACCGTTATCAATAATTGATGAACAATGAGTGTCAAATAATTGATATTTAATGTATTGTAATTTGTAACTTATGGCACATGAATAGTCTCAAATATCAGCCAAAGCAATTTAGAAAGTGAATAAGGAAATCCCTACGAACACGTACACATCAGCTTTTTAGCTGAGGTGGCAAATATTCGCATGCCTGGAGGAAATAGTGTGACGTGGCAGCG
Source organism: Cicer chorassanicum (assembly GCA_037974735.1). NCBI lineage: Eukaryota > Viridiplantae > Streptophyta > Magnoliopsida > Fabales > Fabaceae > Cicer > Cicer chorassanicum. The sequence continues at coordinate 5,344,326 of JBBPBP010000003.1, forward strand.
GAGTCTGTTTTAAATATATATAATAGATGATGTTTAATATTTTTAAAATTATATATATATATATATATATATATATATATATATAGCATATGATTTATTTTAATTGATAAAAAATATTAGTTATATCAAATTAAGATATTTGTGTGTTAAATTATATTTATATTTGTGTCCTTCAATAATATATTGTAGTTGTTACTATTTTATTTTAGCTTTATGTGTTATTTTTGAAATGCATTGATATATATGATACAAATTATTTATTTTAACTAAATATTTTAGTAAAATTATTTTTAATAAAAGAATAATATGTTAAGATCATTTGATTTTTGTTAGAAAGGGAATAATAAATAAAAAAGGAAAGAAATAGGTTTGGCCCACGTTGGATTGCAAAAGGGATTTAATCCCTAGATATAAAAAGGAGCTACAGCAACGTAGCTAGAAAAAAAGAAAAAGAGTGGTGCAATGTAAGCAATTGAAATCGAGTACCGGTGCTGATTGATAGTTTGTGCAATAAATATGTTTTGAATCCACTCAAATTTTATATATTTGAAGCAAACATGACTCCGTATAAATTTTAATACTATCACTCATAATTGTATGAGTTTTATTTTTTTCGATTTTCTACTTAAATTATATGTGATATGAATTGTGTTATGATGTTATGCATTGAACCTCTGTTGATTTGTTTTTCTTTAAAATATGTGTAATTTATGAATTATATGTTTTTTTGGTGATATTTTCGGATTAAATAAATCTTGCATTTTGATTGGTAACTAGTGATTACTAAAGGTGATGACTCTATTTCTAAATCGGTTGGTTTAGGAACATGTCGAATAATTTTGAACACTCAATATGAGTGATTTCTTTTGTGACTAACTAAGGTAATAATATTATGCATTGAAATATATCTAACAAATAGAATTATTTTGGTTGATTTGTATTTTTTGTACTTAGTGATTATAATTAATAAATGAAGTATATTATTTAATTATAGTTTTTGCAATAATAAATATATGAGAAATGATATATGAACACAATTTTGAACAAAAATCTTCCACACAATCTCTCCTTTCTTCCATTTTTCCTTTCTTTTATTCCATTTTCCCATTTTATTTCCTTATTTAAGCCTTGTTTTTAATCTTCCTCTACAAAAATAAAAGCATGCACTCGTCTTCCTTTTCTTCTCTAATTCCTCATTCTTCCTTTTTTTTATTTGATTTTGGGTAAACCTTGGATTAGAGAGAAACATCATGATTTTGAAGGAAGATGAAGAATAATAGGAAAAAAAGTAAAATTCATAATGAAGTAACTTGAGCAACCTTATCTCCTCCCTTGAAATGTAACTTCTCATTTGCTTCTTTCTCTACAATTTGAGTTTCAAATTTTGCCTTTCATTTATTGAGGGGGTTGTTTGCTTGTCTTGTTTACTTTAAGAAGGTGCTGTTTGTTTAGACAATAGTCTTGGGACAAAATGCGGTTATTTTTTGTGTATTTTAATTTGATTATTACTTTACTACATTTTTTGCTTAGGTTTGCATCTTTGTTTTTCTAGGTCTTTGTAAGTTGGTCTTATTATTAATAAATTTACTTTAAGTTATTTGAAAAAAAAATTAGTAAATCTGACAAGTTTTTGTTTCTGATTAATAGTGTAAATATTATTAGTTAATGAAGTACAATAGGTGGTTAATGAATTATTTTTGTCTAAATATTAAGTTTCATCTCTATTAATCAATTATGTTAATTAGGTTTGAATTGTTAAATTTTATCACTGTCTAAATTGTTTGTAGGTCTAACACATTTTATATTATGTGGTTATTGGTATGCTAATTGTTGGTTAATAAAATGCATATGGTGATTAATGATTGGATTAAGTTATTTTTGTAGTTTTGTGTGACACTTGCACCATCAATTGGAACTTCATGGATTGTGGTATTATTGAAGATGAAGTTATCAAAGTTGACAACCTTGGTGATGATGATGCCACTTGTTGGGATTCTGCGACGGAGATGTGTTTTTCTTGCTTAGATGGAGTCAAATCATTTTATGAAGAGTATGCTTTGAGAAAAGGGTTTTGGGTGGAAGATTAGATCTTCAAGAAAAGAGCAGGATGATGAGCTCTACTACTTAATTTTATCATGCTCAAGAGAAGGGTATAAAGTGTCAAAAAAATTGTGTACGTTAAAAACACTCCCAATTAAGGTAAATAATGTCCTGCCAAAATTGTTATTAAGTTGGATGAAGATGAATTGTGGTACATTAAAAAATTTGAACTTGATCATACTCACGAGACGAGTCCTACAAAGGCAAAGTTGTTCAAAACTAACAAGAAAATGAATTTGCATGTGAAGAGAACAATTCAAATCTATGATCATGCACGAGTGAGGATCAATAGGATTGTGCTAACAACAAATGTTTGAATTTATGGCCGAGTGTGTGATTGCTTATTAAATTTTTTAGGATAACTTATGTACTTGTTAAGAATAACATATGTATTGGTCGAGAATAACATATATATTGAATTTATGAGCATAACTTATGCATATTGTATTTTATATTTTTATATGTTGTTGTTCAAGTTGGAAGTGTCATTTGTGGATCTTTTGTCACAATTCAGCAAAACTTTGTGATAAAATGTCATTCATGTTTTGCATTTTTTAAGAATGATAATATGATGTTCAATAGTATTATTCTAACTTATATCATTGTTTAGTAGTCATGTCACACGTTTTACTAATGCTAATTTTTTTATGGTGCAATTTGGTTAGTTACTAATCATTTTTGTCACTTTTTTGTATGACATTTTGTGGCAACAAACAGTTATGTAAATGTTTTAATATTATTTGTTGTGTGCATAATGATATGTCACTGTATAAATATAAACTTATTTTTTGATGTGGATAATGTTTAGTTAATGACTAAGATCAACTTGGTTAAATGGTGTGCACAATGTGGTTAATAGATTTAACTCTATAAATGTCGTGCACAACTTGTTTAATATATTCAAACAGAAAAACTTGGTCATTTTTATCACAACAAATAAACATTCTTAATGGCTTAAAAAACATGGCTAATGCCACAAATTGGTTAATAGATTCAAATTGAGAAATTTGTCATCTTTATAACAAGGAATAATTTGTTAATGGCTAAGAAAAACGTGACTAATGCACTACACAACATAGTTAATAGATTGAAATTTTGTTATTTTTAAGTATCTGACATTCAATTTGGAGACTAAAATCAACATGTAAGGCACACTAATTTTTAACCATGCATATTTATTCATAAAAACAAAAACAAAAAAGAGGCAAAAAGTGTGGTTTAAACGCCACCAACTACAACCTTGTAGAAATATTCAACAAACTCATAATCTCTCAACAACACACTTTACAAAGCGTTATTTTTTTTTCTTCTTCCTCTTTTCATCCGGGTTGATTGAATACACTTTTAACTCGCTTTCTTGGTTTATCTTTCATCCCACATATTAGCCAACTCTCACAATAAAGCACCATAAACTTTGTAAATTTGTTGGCATATCTAAAACACATATGAATTGAGTTGTCTGAATTTTAGTTCATTGTGCATTTGTTATATGATGGTTGACGTCAAGCAATATATTTGGTAAACATGCATGTCTCACACGTATCTGAAAAGTATGATATGTGGTTAACATTGATAAATAAATTGCAACAATGCAAATACAAATACTTGATAAATTCATGACATTTTTATCATTTGTTTGTGTCATGTCTTAAAGCAGCAGAATTGTAGAAAAAAATATAGCACGTGAAAATTGCTTATAAATGAAAATAATTCATTAAACAAAGTAAAATGAAAACAATAAATACCAAAATATTACCATTGAAATAAATTGAAACAAAATAGTTCATTTATGATACTACATTTGTCTAACTTGAAATAAAACAACTAATTAAAACAATTTTTTTTTTATAGAAAACACGAGTACTATATTTTATTTTGAACTTACAAAGTGACACCAACAAACCAAAAGCATAAGCCAAAAAACATACAACTGAAAAAATCCAATACCAGAAGTACAAGCAGATGTACTTGAATCAAAAGTAAAAAACACTAAACTAAAAAAGAAAAAGAAAAAAAAAACCCAAATTGAATAACCAAAACACCCTAAATGAAGAAGCAAAAAAGAAACTCTAAATCAATAGTTAAAAACCCTAAATTGAAGCAAATAATAATCACACAGAAAACCAACAACAATGATAGAGAGAAGTAAACTTATAACAACAAGACTCAACAACTTGTATCCATCGTACAACCTGGATCTTTGTCGCACAAACTTTCTCTGTTGCGGAAAAATTACGAGACGAGAAAATTGATGGGTGAAGAGAAGGTAGACAAGACGAGAGAGAAGATTGAGGGTCGAGAGAGGGGCGATAGAGAAGCCTAAGGGAGGAGCGAGTGACGAGAGAGAAACTAGAGGGATGATGGAGAGACGAGAGAGAAGCTCGAGGGGAGTGAGAGGGACGAGAGATAGAAGCTTGAGAGGTGTGAGAGGAACAAAGACTAAGGGAAGAAGAGAAGTCTAGGGGAATAAGAAAGGGTTTTTTAAAAATAACAAAATGACAAAGATGGCCTCCTTTAAGATACCAAAATGACTAAATTGTCCATCCACTTAAGATTGAAAGTCAAAGTCAATGAGGAGTATGTATGTACACTATATACTTATACAATATTTGTGTTAGATTTGTGTCCAAAATAGTGTTCATATATCATTCCTCTACATTTATATGTGTGTCTATTTGCACTATCTTTATTACTTGGAGATGACTCTACATTCAAACAAGATTTCACTCATAGTTTTACTCAAGTGAAGAATGTCATAGATCAACTAGTAAGAAAAAAATGTGAGGAAGTACAATACCGTACAATTAGAGAGTTCGAGATACTGTTGTACTAGTGTTATTCATCTTGAAAAAGTTAAGACTTTTTGTCCTAGTGTGATGATATCAAGTTATGATTGAATCCTTTAGTGGAACGATGACCATAAGGCCAAGTCTTGATTTTTCAAATTTAGTTTAAAGAAATAAACTATGACAAAGCCTATAAATCCTATAGAACTTCATCCTCTTGATAGAGTATTCAAAAGAAAGAAAAGAAAAATAATAATCTTCCTCCATTTTTTTTGTTGGGTATGTCGCAACCTAAAATTTCGAGTGTTTCTCGATTTTAATGGTGTTACCACCAAAGTTTATTTAAAATAGGGAAAACGTTGGAAAACTCTTAAAAATAAAAAATGGTCTTTTAAACTAAATTTTGAGTACAGGAGTTGATTATGCATAGGGAAGGTACTAGCACCCTACGACATCTGTTAAAATACAGTTACTTATAATTAATTGTGCAAAATTTATATTAACTTAAATTTATTTATCCTTGTTATTAAATATGAATATTAATTGCTTTTTTAATGTGATTTTGAAATAAATGTGTGCTTAAGAAAGTGAGGGGAGAAAAAGAAATTTTTTCTTTAATATGCTTGACAAGAGTGTGATCTTGCTCCTACGTATCTCCCCGTGCGATGAAGAAATCAAAGCTACGTAGTTCTTGGGTAGAAAATACAGACGTGTTGATTGCTATTAAAGAAATTGTTTTGTTGTTGATAAAAAAAATGTTGTTTTGACGGGAAAAAGAGAGTTTGTTTGATTTGAATAATTTTAAAATTGAGTTTTAAAGCCATCAAGTGGTACAACTTGTGTCTTAACAACTCAAAAATAAAAAAGACGTCACATCTAATTAATCAAATTTAAAAGTTGATTTTGGATTAATTTATTTATAAAAATGAATTTTAGAACTATTTAAAAGTTAATATTTGTTAAAAAACTTAATAAATAAATAAAGTTGGATGTGTGTTAAAAAATGAATATTGGAGTCGTGGAGTAAAAAAAAACTAATGGGCTTGTAACCCAAAATCTAACTTTAATATATAATTAAAAAGGAAAAGAAAAGAAAATATAAAACAAAACAAAGTAACCCTAAAAGTAGAAACAAAACAGAAAAGAAAAGAGGGGTAGAGGCTGGAAACAAATTCAATAGAGAGAAAAGTGAGTTTCATTGTTAAGAGTGAGAGAGAACAAACACCAAAGAAAATATCCATAAAAGAGGAGTTGCTTGCGGTGATGGTTCGTCGGGGTCGAAATTTATGGCGGTGGCTGGGTGGATGCTTTGGCAGTAGCACTCGTGGTGGTGGTTCGCATGAGGTCGAAGTTGACAGAGGTGGCTGTGTGGACGCTCTAACGGTAGTGCTCGTGGTGGTGGTTCGTTAGAGGTCAATTTGATGATGGTTTCATAGGGGATTTGCAAAGGATGATGGAGGTGGTGATGTGTGGCTCATGCTCTCTCTAACTCTATAAATTTTTATTCAGGTTTTTCATTTGATTTTTGTTGGTTGTGTTATTAAAAAGGATTTAGATTTGTTTATGGGTTATCAATTGAGTTGATGAAGAAGATGGTGGTTTTCTTTGTCTCTCTACATTTTCTTCTCTGTTTTTTTAGGCAGAAAAATTCCTCCTTTTGTATGTTTTGCTTTTTTCTAAGAAAAATAATACCCTCCTTGTTCGATTTTTCGCTCTCAATTTATATATTAAAATGGTGAATTTTTTTATCTATCAGATAGAAATGAGTTATGGTTTTTTAATTATTTTGCAGAAATTATGGAGTGATAAGTGAAGATGAGACTTGTACTTTTGGTTGAGCGCAAAGTTGGTGAAGATGAGACTTCTACTTTTTGATGGAGTGCAAAGTTAGTGAAGATTCAAAAGGAGGAAAACATGGAAGCTGGAAATGTGGAGGAGGGAGGCTTGTACAGCTCTTCTATGTCTACCAAAAACATTATTTTTATTTATTTGTTAGTTATTGTTACTTTTTATCTTTTATTTAATTATATTTTTATGATTTGTTAAAGCATCAATGAGAATGTGAGCTCAATTATTAGACTAGATTTTTGAGTCTGATTTTAATTTTTTTTTGGAAATTTTTTAATATAATAAAACGCGATGACAAATACTTAAAAATTAAACATATTATTATGACTTATTATTTTTTTGAATTTTTTATTTGGCCAGACAAAATTGGGATACGACAGTGTAGCCAATGCATTGTTAAGTGACCTAGGATTTTATTCTAATTAAGTAGATGTTATGTATGTGAAGGGTATAGAATTCTTGAGGGTTTAAATTCTTGAGGATTTGTTAAAGTATCAATGAGAATGTGAACTCAATTATTAGACTAGATTTATGAGTTTGATTTTGATTTTTTTTTGAAATTTTTTAATATAATAAAACGAGATGACAAATACTTAAAAATTAAATATATTATTATGACTTATTATTTTTTTTGAATTTTTTATTTGGCCGAACAAAATTGGGGTACGACAATGTAGCCGATGTATTGTTAAATGACCTAGGATGTTATTCATTAAGTAAATGTCATGCATGTGAAGGGTATAAAATTCTTGAGGGTTTGATGTGATAAAAGGAAAAGAAAATATAAAGAAAAGCTTCTGAGCTTCTAGTAAGTTTGACTGTCGATGAGATTTCGTTGTTGAGTTTAAAATGTTTTCCTTGAATGCTAAATGAGTTGCTAATAGTATGATAAATAAAAAAGAGTATCTTGTTGAATTGATAAATATTGTTTTATTTATAACAAAATGAAAATGTTATTTTAGATTTGAAGTAGCAATGTCAAGTTACAAGGAAGGGGGTTTGAATTGTAATCTTGCCTATTTAAAATTTCCTGTTAAAAAAACTTAAGAAAACAACTCAAGAATGATCTTGGTTATAAAAACAGAAACGGAGAACGTTCTTGGTTTTAAAACAGAAAACGCATAACGTTCTTGATTAGTTAAAATCACAGTTTTAGTTTCTCTATTTAATTTTGATAATAACAATAACTGAATGTAAATAGAGATAAGGAAGAGATACCACACAAAGATATATCTTGGTTCACCCAACGTGGGCTACGTCCAGTCCTCACAACTGTGAGATTTTCACTTAAGTGTTCAAAGAGAAATGGAGAACAATCACAGTTAAAGATCAACCTTGATCTGTAACTACACTTCCTTTCCACCCAGAAAGGATCAATTAGGCCACCTAACTAATCTGTTAGGATTTTAAAGTTAACTCTTTTAATCACAGTCAAACTATAAACAATCCTTATAGTTATGAGTTTATACAATAATGATTTGAAAGTTTTGTTTGAATCTAATTATGCTCAACTCTTGTTTGAGAAAAGATTCAGAACAAAGAAAGAACTCAGTAGAATAAAAACTGAAAGTATGTATTGGGTTCAGACTGATTTCTTTTGTGAATGAGATAGCTTCAAGAATGCAAGTGTATATGATTTAATGAGAATACTTGGCACTTGAAGATCTGAGAAATGCTTGCGAATTTGCCTTCCTTTTATAGATGTTTTGAGCAATTAATTCTGGTCAGAAAGAGCTGTTGGTAGTGCTCTGTTTTCCTTCTGACAGAAGCAAGGAATCTGTTGACAAAAGAGCACCATTCATGTGACAGTTTTGGGCTTTCTATTTTGGGCCGTTTTGCTTGTTTTCAAACAGACTTGTTGCGTGCTATAATGACGCATTAAGCTTTGATAATACTTGATAATAATTGGGCTTCGATCTGGATGTTTAATTCGATCCAAAACTGTTTGGAAAGGAGTGAATATTTTTCTACAGAAATGAGAAGTCGTTTTCTGCAGAAACAAAGATTGTTCTTCTAAAAAACGGAGAACATTGATTATAGGTGGAGAAAGATAATCAATCTGGTCTGATAGACTTCTGAATAATCTGAGGACTTATACTCAAGCTTGAAGTTTAGTTTTGTTCAACTTTCTTGACAGTTCCAGACTGGAGAAAGTTGCAGTCCGTTTTTTGATATGCTTAGATTCATGACGATTTTTCTTAATGATCCGAGAACCGTTTTGAGTAAAAATGATTCCTATCTGTTCCTTGCCATGTACTGATGAAATTGGTATAAATATTTAAGGCATAATCAATGTAGAAGTGTTGGAGAAAGATTGGTGAAGTGGCTGTAACAATCATTCTTGATTCTGCTGATCTTTCTCTGTTTTGTATAGTTTATGATCATGACTTATTTCTTTGCTTTGCTTGGTTCCTATCTTTAATAAAAACACTCAAGAGCACAGATTAAATTAACATAACATTTAGAATCATAATTAATATTCTTAATTAATCTTTATTTATTTTCATCAAAACTTAATTTGAGAGTTTGTCATAACAATCTCCCCCTTTTTGATGATGACAAACATGTTAATTTAGGTTCTAATTCTGATTCTAATTTAAATTTTGAAGAGGGTAAAAACTCCCCCTCAATTGATGCAATTGATGTTTTTAGTGATATAACTAATGCAATCAGTTTAATTTTAGCAATAAAGGATATTTCATTAATAATGCGCTTTGCTGAATTACAAAAAGTGAGATCCTGAATTTCAACAGATCATAAACAAAATAAAAACTAAACTTAATTCTCCCCCTTTGTCATACAAAAAGGAAGGAGAAGAAAATCCCTATTTTGCTAAAGAAGGAGAAGATCCTTCTGATGACTAAGACTTGGATGGTATAGGGACAGGCTCAGGAACAGGAGCAGCGTGAAAAGGAGGAGGAGGATGCACACCGAGCTTGGGTGCAAGTGTATCCGTGAACCAGGATTGCAGCTGAGTCTGTTGAGCCAAGAGGAGTTGCAGAGTGGCCATTATTTCAAAGTTGGTGGGTTCCTTTGGAGGATTCATGATTAGTGGGGGAATGGGAGTAGTGCTGGTTGATGGAGCAGAGACAGCTGAGAGAGAGGCAGGTAGTGGCTGAGGATTGGATTGATTGGATGAAGTAGCGTTGTTGGAAGGCTCGGAAGAAGCCAAAAATTGACTAATGCCAAAAATAGATGACGTGGTGGTTTGAGGAGAAATGTACGCTGGTGACATGGCAGAGACATTTTGGTGAGAAAGCATTATTGTCATGGGGTCAAGGGGAGAACGAAGAAGCCGAGATACAGAGATGAAATCGGTGGAGGAAATGGTGGATTGTTGGGGAAAAACAAAGAATGTTGTATTGTTAGGAGGAGGGGTAAGAGAACGTTCTCTGTTTTGAGGAGAACTTTCTTGAGCAGGATTGGAACATTCTGGGTTTTGTGGTGGTCGTGCTGGGTTCTGTAGAGAAAGTTCTGGATTTTCTGATGAACGTTCTGGGATATGAGGGGAACGTTCTGGAGTATTATCAGTAGCCCTAGCTGGTGAAGGAGATGGTGATGTGGGGAATGTAACAGGAGCTTCCCGTCTGGTGGAACGTTTTCTTTTTAGGGTGGAAGGAAATGAATGAATGAGTGGCGCAGACTGTCTGGTTCTGGGTCGGTTGGTTTGTGGATATCGTGACTGTGATTCAGGTGGGGGAGAAGGCTGTCTGGTGACTATGATTTTCATATGTGACATGTTTTTGGTGGAAAATTTGGAGATTTTGATAAGAGATTTTTCATTTTCCAAAGGGATATGAAAATGATTAAAGACTTTTGTAAGAATCATACCATAAGGAACAATATTCTTCTTGTAGTCTTTGTTGGCAGCAGCGATCATGTGATGAAGTATCAGATGAGGAAGGTTCAGACGTTTGCAGTTGAGCAGGTGATAAATGATCAGTACGTCGTTTTCAGATATATACTCATGACTTCCACAGTGAGGGAGAAGAGTATGTTGACTCATGTTGTTGAAAATTTAAGGTAGAGGGCGAAGGAATGTTGACAGATACCTAGTTGAATTCTCTTGAAAGAGTTCGGAGAGAACTGCAGTCTCTTTAAGATTGAGAGCTGCATACCAGAATTTTCCAAAAACAGCAGGACCTTCAGTAGGGAGATCCAAGATTGAGGCCAAAATGTTAGGAGTCAATCTGATCTCAATTCCCTTGATAGTGGAAACGAACAGAGATTTTTCAGGGAATGTTTTGGCCTGACAGTAGAAGGCTCGAACAGCATCTGGATAGTGTGGTTCAGAAATTTGCAGAAATGCAGTCCAGCCTAGGGCATCAGTAAAATGTTTGACATTGTTGCCATCGACTATGAGTTTGTCGAAGATGAAAACTCTGCCAACACCAATGGGCCTTTGAGCCCATTTATCTTTAAAAAGTTTGGTGGCAGTTGGAGGAATCAGAGGAGTGGTATTTGGCTTGGTCTTTTTGGAGGGTGGAGATGGTGGCATAGGAGAGTCAGGGTCAGAGGAAGGTTCAGAGGAAAGAGAGGAAGGAGTTTGAAGTGAAAGTGGTCGTTTGGTGGTTTTTGAAGGATCGAAGACGGAGAACGTTCTTCGGGAGGTGAACGTTCTTGAGTTGGAGAGGGAGTTTGTTGATGTTCATGAGAACATTCTCGAATGGGAGAGCGTGTTTGAGTAGGGAATGATGTGTTTTGAGTATGGGAAGGAGAAGTAGTGGGAGAACGTTCTGAGTTAGGAGAACGTTCTTGAGGAGGAGAAGAAAAATGGTGAGGGATAGGAGAACGTTCTTGAACTGGAGAACGTTCGGGAGTAGGGGTAAGATTTTTGTGAACAGTTGTAGTGGAAGGAGTGGGAGAACGTTCTTGCATTTTGGTGGGAGAAGGTGTTGGGGTTGGGGAACGTTCTTGAGATGAGGAAGGAGAAAGACGAAATTTGTTCTTAGGTACAGTTGTTTTGAATCTTTGGCGAATGGGTAAGTTTGTTCTTGCCAGAAATTTTGAGGTTGAAATGGTGGTTTTTGTTTTTAGGGCACGGGTTTTAGGTTGAGTAGATGTGGGAGAGGAGAAAAAATCAGTCATTGGTCTTTGTTTCTGGTTTGAAGGAGTAGATTGAGAGGCTTCAGAAAATGATGATTTAGATGGGGTTGGTATTGAGGTTTTTGATGTAGGAGTCTGAGATGATGAAGTAGGCAGGTTTAGTGATTGGTGTCCTTGAGGTCCCAATTCCTGCCAGAATTCTCATTGAGCGCCTTTTAGGTGCTGGAGGATTGACAAATTTTTGTGGTGGTGGTGCGGGTTTGGAAAAAGATGTTCTTAAATGAGGAGGAACTTGATTAAAATTTGGGGTTTGACAGGAATGAAGAGGAGGAAGAACAGAGGATACAGGTTCAGGAATGGAAGTGTTAGGGTTGGACTCAGGGGACGAAGAGAGATAATCAGAAAACGAGGAGTCTGATGAGTGTTGTGGAGGAGTTGGCCTGGGTGGAGGTGAAGGTGAACGATTATAGACTGGTGAGAAGGATGATGATGGTGATGGAGTTTCAGGGCTTGCATTTTTGCGAGCAGCTTGCTTGGTTCGAGCCATTTTTGATGCTGAGAGAGATTGAAAATGACTTTGGAGGAAGATGATAGTTTGAGAGAATGAAAACTGATTCAAAAGAGATGAACAGTTGTGATAACTGCAACTTGATTTTGGTGTTTTTTCAAGAGAGAGAGAGAGTAATGATGAGTAACCTAGGGAAGTGACAAGTGTTGGGGAAAGGGACGGTTTTGACGGCTGAGCAGTGTCTTTTGAAAGGCTTGATGCACGCGCATTTAATGCTGAGACATGCCTTGCCTGCGCATGACGAAGATGATGTCTGGGAAGAGGATTTGAAAAACGGAGAAAGATGTTTAAAAAACGGAGATTGATAAACGTTCTCCGTTTTCTGCAGAAGCAGTTTTAACTAGAATTTTCAGGATTTTTCAAAATTTTCAGTTTTTCTTTGATTGAATTAAAACTTTCCTCGACTAAGGGCTTCGTAAAAATATCAGCAAGCTGATTTTGAGTATCAACAAAAATTAATTCAATGTCCTTTTTATTAACATGATCGCGAATAAAGTGATGTTTTATTTCAATATGTTTTGAACGAGAATGCTGAATTGGATTTTTTGACAGATTGATTGCACTAGTATTATCACAGTAAATTGGAATACTAGAGTAACTTACAGAAAAGTCTTCAAGTTGATTTTTAATCCAGAGGACTTGTGAGCAACAACTTGCAGCTGATACGTATTCAGCTTCAGTGGTTGATAAGGCTATAGTATTTTGTTTTCTGCAAGACCAACTTATCAAAGCATCACCCAGAAATTGACATACTCCACTGATGCTTTTTCTTTCAGTTTTATCTCCAGCATAATCAGCGTCACAATAAGCTACAAGATCAAAATGAGAACCTTTTCTTTACCAAAGGCCAAGATCAGTAGTTCCAACAAGATATCTAAAGATTCGTTTTTACAGCAGTTAAATGAGATTCTTTTGGCGCGGATTGAAATCTAGCGCATAATCCTACTGCAAACACAATATTTGGTCTGCTAGCAGTTAAATATAGCAAGGAACCGATCATGCCTCTATATTCTTTCTCAGAAACAGATTTTCCATGTTCATCTTTGTCTAATGAAGAGGATGGATGCATAGGAGTAGACATAATTTTTGATTCATTCATTTTGTACTTGGTTAACAAATCCTTAATGTATTTTTCTTGACTAATAAAAATACCATTTTCATGTTGTTTAATTTGTAATCCAAGAAAATATGTTAATTCTCCCATCATGCTCATTTCGAATTCACTTTGCATGAGTTTTGATAAACCATCACACATTTTTTCATTTGTTGATCCAAAGATAATATCATCAACATACACTTGTACAATGAGTAAATCATTTTTATCAATTTTCTTAAAAAGTGTAGTGTCAATTTTTCCTCTGGAAAAACCATTATTGATTAAGAAGGAACTTAACCTATCATACCAAGCTCTTGGTGCTTGTTTTAAGCCATACAGAGCTTTTGTGAGTTTGAAAACATGATTTGGTTTTGATTGATCTTCAAAACCAGGAGGTTGTTTCACATAAACTTGCTCATTTAAAAAGCCGTTTAAAAATGCACTTTTAACATCCATTTGAAATAATTTAACAAGTTTGTGAGATGCATATGCAAGAAGTATACGAATAGCTTCTAACCTTGCAACAGGAGCAAAAGTTTCATCATAGTCTATACCTTTTTGTTGATTGTAACATTGAGCAACCAATCTTGCTTTGTTTCTTACAACCTTACCTTCTTCATCTAATTTGTTTCTGAAAACCCAGCGTGTACCAATAATTGTTTGATCTTGAGGATTTGGTACCAAGGTCTAGACTTCATTTTTATCGAACTGCTGCAGTTCTTCCTTCATGGCTTCAATGCAAGATTGATCAACTATGGCTTCTTTAATTGATTTTGGTTCAACTTGAGAAATCATTGCCATGTTGTTTTCATCATTCTTGAATGATTTCCTAGTTCGGATTCCATATGTTGTATCCCCAATGATTTGAGTTTGAGGATGATCTCCTATATTTCTCCAGCTTTTAGGTGGAGAATGATACAGAGATTGTTTATCGATCTCCGTTTCCTGTATATCAGTTTTCTATTGTGTGTCTGGCAATTCTTCGTCCTCATTTGACTTTTCAAGTATTAAATCATCAAATTCATCAAATAAAATATGCATGCTGATTTCAACAATTTTAGTTCTTAGATTAAAAACTCTATAACCTTTAGAGTCGGTTTAATAACCCAAAAAGATAGCTTTATCTGATTTCAAATCAAATTTTCCAAGAACATCTTTGTTGTTTAGAATATAACAGTAGCACCCAAAAATATGGAAGTATGAAATGTTTGGTTTTCTGTTTTTCCATATTTCATATGGAGTTTTGTTTACGATTTTTCTAATGAATACACGATTTAGAATATAGCATGATGTATTGACGGCTTCAGCCCAAAAATATTTTTCAACATTTGATTCTTCCAGGATTGTTCTTGCCATTTCTTGTAAGGTTCTATTTTTTCTTTCAACGACTCCATTTTGTTGAGGAGTTCTTGCACAAGACAAATTATGAGAAATGCCAAGTTCATCATGAAAGTTCTTGAAAGGGGCATTTATGAATTCTCCTCCATGATCACTTCTTATAGAGATGATGCTGGATTCTTTTTCATTTTGTACTTTTTTACAAAAGATTTTAAAAGCTTCAAAGGCATCATCTTTTTGTTTTAAAAATAGTACCCAAGTGTATCGAGAAAAATCATCAACAATAACAAAACCATATTTCATTCCTCCTAAACTGGTTGTTTTGACAGGACCAAATAAGTCTATGTGAAGTAATTCAAGAATTCTGTTTGTGGAAATAAAGTCTTTTGAATGAAAGCTGCTTTTAACTTGCTTTCCTTTTACACAAGCTTCACATATTCTGTCTTTTTCAAAATTCAGTTTTGGTAAATCTCTGACAAGTTCTAATTTTGAAATTTTCGAAATGGTTTCATGCTGACATGCCCTGCCCTTTTATGCCAGATCCATTTATCTTTATCAATAGATATGAAGCAGGATTCATCAGGCAGTTCTTCAAGATATAATACATAAAGGTTTTTCTTTCTGGTTCCAGAAAACAGTTTTTCACCAGATGTTGTTTTTATGATTTCACATATGTTGGGTTTGAAAATAACTTCACAGCCATTGTCACAGAGTTGACTTATGCTTAAGAGATTATGTTTTAGACCTTCAACATATTGAACATCAGTTATTTGAGCAGAGTTTTTCTTACCAATTGTCCTTTTACCTTTGATTCGAGCTTGATTGTCGTTTCCAAAAGTAACAGACCCTCCATCTTTCTTGACAAAGGACATGAAGCAATTTTTATCACCCGTCATGTGTCTTGAACATCCACTGTCCAAGAACCATGGCTTTTTCTTGACACCTTGAGAACCAACCTGCAGTTTTGGTTTTATTAACTTTTGGTACCCATTCTGTCTTGGGTCCTTGTGGATTAGTTCTAAATTTTGTTTTTCTGGTATTATAGCATGTAGATTCAGAATGTCCAATTTTAGAGCATGAAGAACATTTAATTATTTGTTTATGAAAAGATTTTCTAACTGGTTTTGACAGATTTTTAGAACTTTCTCCGTTTTCTGTTTTATCTGGAGAACGTTCTTGGTTTTTTTGAAAAACTGTTTTTCTTTCAGATTGTCCTATTCTCTGTTTGCTCTTGATTTTCTCATCTCTTTTTTTAAAATAACATGCAAATTCAAGGTGTCCAATTTTACTGCAATATGAACATTTGATCTTACATTTATTTTCTCTTCTTTCTGGAATAAAAAAGTTTTCATACATTTTGGTTTTCTGAGTTTGATTAAAACCAAGACCAGCTTTATCAAATATTCCAACTTGAGATCCCATGATTTTCTGAAATGTTCCAATAGCTTTAATAAAGTTTAACAGATCATTTTTCAAAAGTTAAACTTCAGATTTAAGGAGAACGTTCTCCTTTTGAAGTGCAGAATGTTCTTGACTTTCTTGATTTTCAGTGTGAAAGTTTTTGGTTTGAGATTCTTTCAGATTTTGAATGATTTCCTTCAGCTTATTATTCAGAACCTGAGTTTTTTCTTTTTCTTCCTTTTCTTTATAAAATTTTTCTTTTAAGGAACTACACTTTTGTATGAGTAAGTTTGAATCATTTAATAAGTTGTCAAATTCTTTTTCCATTTGTTCACACAAAATGCAGGATTCAGAATTTGTTACCTCATTTTCTTCAGTGTTTGCCATTAAGCATATGTTGGCTTCTTCATCTTCTTCCTCATCAGATTCATCTGAGTTATCTCATGTGGCCATCATTGATTTCTTTTTGAAAGGAAATCTGTTTGGTGTTCTTTTGTTTAGAGGACACTCAGATTTTTTAATGTCCCAGCTTATTACATCCAAAACATGTAATTTGACTTTTATCTTGTTCTGTTTTAGGATTTTCTTTTCTGTTTGGGAATCCCTTCTTCATTTGATCTCTTCTTCTCATTATTCTTTGAATTCTTTTAGTGAGAAAAGCTATTTCTTCATCAGCCTCTTCTTGAATTTTTTCTTCTGGTTCTTCCTCTGTTTGGTCAAACATGCTTTCTTGAGATGTTTTTAAAGCTATTGCTTTTCCTTTCTTGACAGGTTTATCCTCTTGTAATAATACCTCATGTGCTTTTAAGGTTCCAATTAGCTCTTCTAGTTCCAGTACTTCAAGGTTCTTGGCTTGGCTTATGGCTGTTACCATTGGTCTCCATATGACTGGAAGACATCTCATGATCTTTCTTACTCTATCTTGTACTGAGTAAGCCTTTCCTAAGGATCGCATTTCATTCACAATAGTTGTGAACCTTGAATACATTTCATCAATGGTTTCTCCTTCATTCATTTCGAATAGCTCAAATTTTCTTATGCTGATGTCTATTCTTGTTTCTTTGACATGGTTTGTTCCTTCATGATGAATTTGTAGTGTATCCCAAATTTCTTTAGCAGTTGTGCATTCATCGACTCTTTCACTTTCTTCCCTGCTCAAAGCGCACAATAAGAATAATTGAGCTTTAGAGTTTAAGAGTACCTTAGTTTTGTCTTCATATGTCTAGTCGACTTCTTCTTTCTTGGCAGAGTTTGAAGCATTTTGATCAGCTCTTGGAATGAAATCTCCATCTGTAATGATGCGCCACATTCCTGTGTCTTGAGACTTTAGAAACAACTGCATCTTGTTTTTCCAAAAGTAGTAATCAGTTCCATCAAAGTATGGTGGCCTGTTTGAGGATCCTCCTTCAACAATGTATTTTGCTTTTGAAATTTTTTCTTCTAGATCTTTTTCTCTAGCACTTGGTTAAAGTGTTTTTTCTAGAAACCTGGCTCTGATGCCAATTGAAGTAGCAATGTCAAGTTACAAGGAAGGGGGTTTGAATTGTAATCTTGCCTATTTAAAATTTCCTGTTAAAAAACTTAAGAAAACAACTCAAGAATGATCTTGGTTATAAAAACAGAAACGGAGAACGTTCTTGGTTTTAAAACAGAAAACGCATAACGTTCTTGATTAGTTAAAATCACAGTTTTAGTTTCTCTATTTAATTTTGATAATAACAATAACTGGATGTAAATAGAGATAAGGAAGAGATACCACACAAAGATATATCCTGGTTCACCCAACGTGGGCTACGTCCAGTCCTCACAATTGTGAGATTTTCACTTAAGTGTTCAAAGAGAAATGGAGAACAATCACAGTTAAAGATCAACCTTGATCTGTAACTACACTTCCTTTCCACCCAGAAAGGATCAATCAGGCCACCTAACTAATCTGTTAGGATTTTAAAGTTAACTCTTTTAATCACACTCAAACTATAAACAATCCTTATAGTTATGAGTTTATACAATAATGATTTGAAAGTTTTGTTTGAATCTAATTATGCTCAACTCTTGTTTGAGAAAAGATTCAGAACAAAGAAAGAACTCAGTAGAATAAAAACTGGAAGTATGTATTGGGTTCAGACTGATTTCTTTTGTGAATGAGATAGCTTTAAGAATGCAAGTGTATATGATTTAATGAGAATACTTGGCACTTGAAGATCTGAGAAATGCTTGCGAATTTGCCTTCCTTTTATAGATGTTTTGAGCAATTAATTCTGGTCAGAAAGAGCTGTTGGTAGTGCTCTGTTTTCCTTCTGACAGAAGCAAGGAATCTGTTGACAAAAGAGCACCATTCATGTGACAGTTTTGGGCTTTCTATTTTGGGCCGTTTTTCTTGTTTTCAAACAGACTTGTTGCGTGCTATAATGACCCATTAAGCTTTGATAATACTTGATAATAATTGGGCTTCAATCTGGATGTTTAATTCGATCCAAAACTGTTTGGAAAGGAGTGAATATTTTTCTGCAGAAATGAGAAGTCGTTTTCTGCAGAAACAGAGATTGTTCTTCTAAAAAACGGAGAACATTGATTATAGGTGGAGAAAGATAATCAATCTGGTCTGATAGACTTCTGAATAATCTGAGGACTTATACTCAAGCTTGAAGTTCAGTTTTGTTCAACTTTCTTGACAGTTCCAGACTGGAGAAAGTTGCAGTCCGTTTTTTGATATGCTTAGATTCATGACGGTTTTTCTTAATGATCCGAGAACCGTTTTGAGTAAAAATGATTCCTATCTGTTCCTTGCCATGTACTGATGAAATTGGTATAAAGATTTAAGGCATAATCAATGTAGAAGTGTTGGAGAAAGATTGGTGAAGTGGCTGTAACAATCTTTCTTGATTCTGCTGATCTTTCTCTGTTTTGTATAGTTTATGATCATGACTTATTTCTTTGCTTTGCTTGGTTCCTATCTTTAATAAAAACACTCAAGAGCACAGATTAAATTATTATAACATAACATTTAGAATTATAATTAATATTCTTAATTAATCTTTGTTTATTTTCATCAAAACTTAATTTGAGAGTTTGTCTTAACAAGATTGAAATAATTGATGAAGTATTTATGCTTAATTGTGTTGAATTAATTGGAATATGTTACTAGAACTGGAATTCAAGAAAGATGTTATTGATAAAATTAAAAATATTATTTGATAAGATTTAATATTTGATTGATTTAGATTTTTTTTTATAAACAAATGTTATTAAAGTTAATGATTATGCTATAAAATTATCTAGTGGTTTGTAAGTTGTAATAACCAACCGTTTATGGGTGGAATAGAATGATAAAAGGACTAACATAAAAAGCTATTGTTTTTTGTTTTTGTTTTCTATAGGCTCTTTATTCGAGGTGATTTGAACATTATGGGTGCGTTTATTTGAGTTTAAATAAAAATGATTTTTATTTTAAAAAATTTAGAGATTATTTTGTAGAGATTTGTTTAAAACTAATTTTTTTTTATTTTCGTTTGTTTACTATCATAAAAATGATTTTTTTTAAAAAATGATTTTTAATTTGCTTGTATACAATTTTATAAAAGTGATTTTTTAAACTACAAAATTACCATAAAACTGTCACAATTGAGTGTGTGAAAATGTCACAATTGAGTGCTTGAATGCGTGAAACTGACGCAGTATGAAAAAAACCCAGTAAAAATTGATTGAGGGGAATTTTGGATTTTCCAAAAAGGTAAGGATAATTACATCATTTTCTTTTATTAGTGAGTTAAGTTCAGTATTTTTAAAATTTGTGGTATCTTTCTCTCTCATCTATCGCACTAGCGAATGTGAGAAGCTACTATTTTTAGCTTTTTATTTTTAGTCAAAAATGAAAAGCTAAAAAAAATTTAGAGATTATTTTGTAGAGATTTGTTTAAAAATAATTTTTTTTATTTTCGTTTATTTACTATCATAAAAATGATTCTTTTAAAAAAAATAATTATTAATCTGTTTGTATACAATTTTATAAAAGTGATTTTTTAAACAACAAAATTACCATAAAACTTCACAATTGAGTGTGTGAAACTGTCACAATTGAGTGCTTGAATGCGTGAAACTGATGCAGTAGGGAGAAAACTCAGTAAAAATTGATGGAGGATAACTTTGGATTTTCAAAAAAGGTAAGGGTAATTACATCATTTTCTCTTATTAGTGAGTTAAGTTTCGTATTTTTAAAATTTGTGACATATTTCTCTCTCATCTATCGCACTAGCGAATGTGAGAAACTACTATATGTGGATACATCTCTTAGCAGGGATTCATATCCGAGTTCACCGCATTGTGGAGTTTAATATTTCTTTTGCTAGACCCAACCCCCGTTGGTAAAGTTATTGCCTTTTTCATTAGATTATTCTACTTCTTATAAGACAATTAGAATTTAGGTTTAAATACATTTTTTTTATCCTTCTATTCTATCAAAAATAAATTTTTAGTCAAAATCAAGTTTTTAGTCCCCACCATATTTAATTTTCTTTCATCAAAACAACTACAACATACTCTTTTATTTAAAAGCAATCAACACATTCGTATTTTCTATCTAAGAACTTTATAACTTTAATTTCTCCATCACATTGAGAAATACGTAGAAGCAAAAACGCACTCTTGCCAAATACAATAATAAAATTTTCTTTTTCCCCTATCTCTTTAAATACACTTCTCATTTAAAAAATCATTTTTTATAAACAAAAACAAGTAGTATTTGCATTTTAATAATATGCTTAAATTCAAAGTTAGTTTCCTTATTTTGTTCAAAATTAACTTTTTAGTCCCGTATTTCTAAAATTGGATTGTTGACTCCTTTATTTTATGATGTGGTATGCTCATTAATGATCTTGTAGTGATGTGAAACAATTGAATTGGATAAAATAGAATCGTGTTCAATGTCCTTATATTTTTCTTCATAAATCTTCATTCATGTTATTACTAACAAAGACAATTGTGAAACTTTGTTGAATAAAAAATAAGAAAATGAATATTAATTAATGACATGAATTCAATTTAGTTGTATCACATCACTATCATGTCATAATTGAGCATGTAATATCCTAAAAAATGGAGGGGACCAAAAAAATCCAACAAGTTGTAAAATAGGGGGACCAAAAACCTAATTTTAGATATAAGAAGACTAAAAGTGCATTTAAGCCTTAACAATATGGAGGAATAAATATTTTAAAGTTATTATAAAGTTTTGCATAGTTAAATATTGACTCATGAACTCGAAATTTGGTTTCAATGACCTTTTTTTTTTTTTTTAAGGGTTTATCAATATTTTTCTTATTTTAAATACACTTTGGTGGCGACTCCATTAAATTCGAGAAACTCTAATAAAATTATGCCACAACATCAAGAAATCAACACTTGATTGATGAAAAGGAAATTGTTATAAGTTTTGAGTTGATTGATGAAAAGGAAAGTGTTGTTGTTAGTAAAGAGAACCATTTCAATGAAAGGTTGAAGAACAGAAAGGGAGAAACCTTGATTTTTGTTCAATGTGATATGTGAATATGTCTGACCCGTATTGATGATGGTCCTCAATTACGGAGTGACGTAGTCCATTTGGACAAGAAAAGAAGTGATTGAATATGCGACCTAGTGTTATGCGCATGTTATCATAGTAATAGAGTCTAACAAACTCTGTGTTTTGGGAACACAACAATTATAGTCTAATGGTGGAGGTTTACATATTAGACTCAAGGGGGAATTCTTAAGTGGTTTATAGATGTTCTTAAATATTTTGATTTACCGTACAACCCTTGTTTACTCTGACTATTTACTTACACGAGGTTCGAGTTGAGTCAAGTGGGTCTATAAAAATTTTAATGTGTTCGTCCATTTATGAATGTTTTAGAGTTAATTTGATACTACATATCATATTAGGTTATGTCATACTTTTTAATTACGATTAGCAATGTTTTCTATTTCTACAAAAATTTTGAATTTTGTTTATATTTCCATAAAAAAAGTCACACTCTTTAGTAGTTCAAAATACTTATGTCTATATGTTTAGTTCACGTTGATAGGTTAATAACTTTTTGACTAATAAAAAGACAAATAAATATAATATACAAATTATGAGGTTAATTTTTATACACCAACGATGTAAATTTCTTTTACAGATGCAACCAAACAAAATATGTTAAGTATGTATTTGTAGAAATATTTTAGCAACTAACTTAAAAAGGTGACATTATTAAATAATTTGATTGGATATATATATATATATATATATATATATATATATATATATATATATATATATATAAATTATTATCGGTACATAGAAATTAAATTTATAAATTATTAATATATACACATATATAAGGTATTTTAATAAATTGTTAATTTGGAAATGGAACTCGGAGCAGGAGGTGTGATTTCCGTCCTTGCCCCGAACTTCGTTCCAGAGAATTTCTTTCTCACCCGTCTATGCAAGGATCTCATTAACAATGCAAATTGATATCTTAATAAGGGTATATCTTTATAATTTATAATTTTTTTGTAGCTTATCCGCATTGTATTAAGGTTATAAGTTATTAAATTAGATATAGGCCTGATTAAAATAAAAATTAGATATAGGCCACATTTTTTTTATGAGAAAAATGGGCGATATAGGCCAGATAACTTAATACTTTTTGAAAAACTTCAGACAATTAATTTATTATTTCTGGAAGAGTCATATCTAAAATGCATTAATTTATCATTCTACATGTCAATATTATAAAATTATAAATACTTCTCCCAAAGGTAGCAATTATATCTTTCGGGAATATTTTCTAGTAAAAATAAAAAACTTTCCAGAAATACTTTTGGGGCAAATGAAAAAACTTGTTTGGGAAATATATTAGAGAAAACAGGGAGTGCGGATAGTAAACTGCTAAATTTTTATTGCACCACCTCAACATAACAGTGACATTGGGCTGATGATTGTAGCTTATGTTTCGGAGCAATTTTTTTTTTGGGGTACAATTTTAGAAGAACTTCACTTACTCAATGTTTTAAAAAACGCACATAAATCTGAAAATAGATATCTAGATCCAAACAAATGGTTAAAAATGTTCTTTTGATCTCATAATTTATTTTTAGGTTTTATTTTTATCTGAAGTTTTATTCTTTTATATTTTGGTTTTTTAAGTCACAAGTCTAGACACTTTGGTCATTTAAGTTATTTTTGTTTCGGTTTAATTCTTTAAGTTATAAATATTAAACACTTCGGTTCATTAAGTTACAAACATTATATACTTTGATTTTTTAAATAGTTTTTAACATCAAAATTTAAGGACCAAAATATCTAATTTTATCAACTTAAGAGACCAAGAGATTTAATGTTTATAACTTAAAAGATTAAAACAAAACAAAAATAACTTACGAACCAAAGTATCTAATGTTTGCAACTTAATAGACCAAAATAAAACCAAAAAAATTTAAGGAACCAAAAAAAAACCTAAAAATAACTTAAGAAACCGAAGTATAGTTTAGAAGAAAAAAATTGTGTTTTATGTTGGAATGTACTTACATCAAGATAATATAAAAATAGTACAACCAACTATTGATCTTAAGTGGTTAAAGAACTCCAGTTATAGATGAATTGCTCAGGAGAACTCGAATTCTTGTTCTGACCGAAAGAATTTTTTTCTAGATTTTACTTACTTTTCTATCAAACTATAAATTAGTAGAACTCTATTCCTTGAAAATTAAATGGTTAAAAAAAATACGATATAATAGTATTTTTTTAAAATGACTTTGAAGTGGAAAATTTTAGCCCTATTTTTGAGAAACCTTAGGGTGTTGGCTTTGTAGCTTAGAGCCATTGAATTAATTAAATAATATGATATTATTAGACTTATGGGACAATTTTTTTTTCACACATATTTATAGGACAGATTTAAAAAAAATTAAAAATTAATTATACTTCATTTCTTAAGAAAAAGGAAGGATCTCTAGAATCAAAAAGGATAATGAATTAAATAAATTTAGATGATTCTATTAACACTTAATTAATATGCCTCTATTTAATGCATTAACACTCTTTTTCCGGTAGTATTAAATAAATACTTTTTTTTTTTGTCTTAAAACGGATGCAATACTTTATAATCAAACAATATGTACTTTGTGTATTAGATATATGTAATAAAAATAAGTGTTTGTTTAGCACCAAACTATTGTCATGTTTAGCCATGTCCACCAACCGATATGGTCAAATGAAGGTAAGAGATTTTAGTTTATATCATCTGCACATTTCAACAAGCATTGGATTTGATCTCATGAATTTACTATCATCAAAGTAATTATTTGTCATTATTTATAGATCAATTTGATTTCAACGATTTTTTTTTTTATGGTAACAAAACATATATTTGATGAACAATTTTCTATATTTTTATTAAAAAAATTCAGACTCCCGCTGAAATTTAGTGCCAAAAAAATATTTTCTAAATTCATACATCACATAATATGCGTAAATTAACGCTTATATTATCAGCATATAATTAGAACATGAATATCATGAGAGCATATATAATTCTATTTTTAAGTTCTAACAGAACAAGAATGTAAGCATAGCAAGTTTATATATGTAATTTTCCCCCCATAATTGTATCCACGAAAAATGCTTATGTTTAGATATTTGTAATTAACATTACATAACATTTTCTCATAATTTTCTCCCCAATTGTCATCGGATAAAAATATAAGGAAAAAAAAGTACATTGTTGTCAAAAGATATATTATGTAAAAAATGAAATAGACAATGAATTTTAATTAACAAAAAAAATAGATAGTTCATTTAAAATGAAAGTTAAGTACACGAGTCAATTCAAATATAAAAGTGTCTAATTTTCTATGTTATAATACCTTTGTGCAACAAGTTGAGTTTTATTTTTTCTCCATTGTCATCTCCATCAAACTTGTTTCTAAAACCTCAACTGGTTTCAATGGGTTAATTTCCTTCTAGTCGTGGTACAAGTTTCCAAACACCGTTCCTCTAAAAATTGTTTAACATTAGAGAGTATTGGATACCACTTTGTAGTGAAGATTAATAAATCTAGTGCATGATAGACTACCTATGATGGTAGTGCACCTTAGAAGCCACTTTATTATAATAATAATAATAATAATAATAATAATAATAATAATAATAATAATAATAATAATAATAATAATAATAATAATAATAATAATAATAAATTGTTGGTAGTGGTCCTCGAGGCATCCTTTGCTTTAAAAAAAAGAGTTGTCAAATTATTTTGCCTTTTCTTCATTCGAAAGTAATGCAAGTGAAACCCAAAAAGACAATAATCATTCCTTTTTTTTTTTTATTCACAATAATCATTCCATTGTTACTTGTATTCCTTGCTTCTTTGATTTCATTAAAAAGAGGATACAATCCTTACAAAACGAATCTTAATAAAGAATCAAATGCCCTTGGCCTTTGTACTTCATGAGCCGTTGCAATTTTTATATCGATATCGATAGTTGATACATTTCCAAATAGAACTATTTTATTAAAGTTTATGTATTTTCAATACATTGTACTATCACAAAAATGATTTTATTTAAACAATGAAAAATAAATAGTATAACAACAATTTTTATTTTGTTTTTCATTATTTTCTTTCTATGGAAGTAATTTTATTCTAAACAAACACTAAATAAAGACACTTTTTGTAGTCAAGATTCAAACCGCATAACAATAATTGTTTTTTAATGCAATTAGTTCATGCCATATAGATATTCATTATTATTTTTTTAATTAAAATAGTTATTTATTATTAAAGCATAATAAAAATAATGTCACGAAAAAAATTTGATTAGGTAATAGAATAAAAATATTTATTCCATAATCTTTAAACACAAAAAAAAATTACAAGAAATCTACATAAACATGCGATTACTTTATTAAATACAAGGATTAAATATATGATTCATCAATATAATTAAGTATTTTTAGTTTTAGTTCCTTTAAAATTTTATTTTTGTATTTATAAATATATATATATATATATGTTTGTTTTTAGTATAATTTTTTTTTTATTTAACTTATAAAGTTAGATTTTATTAAAATGAATAGCGAGTTATTACCTTCGGTAATTTGAGACCGGTACTTGGGGATAAGTATCGCCTCATTTCATTCTCATTACCAATTCTGAATTGGTAGTGGGATATGATGCCTCAATTAGTAATGAGAATGAGATGATGCGGTAATTAGGCAAAAATTCCCTATTTCCATAAGTGGGATAGACTATGTTGACATACATTTTTATTGGTAAGCTTAATTTTACGTAAATTAAAATAAAAGAAAAAAAAATCCAACATAATTACAAAACAAAAATATTTAGCGAGAATAAAATAAAGACTTAATTGCAATTTTAGTCTCCCTATTTATACTAATTCACGAAAGTGGTCCCTCTATTTTAAAAGTCGACAGTTTTGGTCCCTTCCTCTGATTTTTTAACTAAAAAATGATGACGTGAGATGTTTTAAATACCATGACATATGATACGATGGTGTAGAGTGATTAACACCTATGGAATTAGAATAAAACGCGTAAAAACTTAACTTTCAACTTCAAATTTTTTTCGTATTTTTAATTTAATTAATGACATATAAATAATTAATGGATCTAGATGGTTTTATATCATAGAATTGTATGTCACGTTATTTAAAATATAACAAAATCGTCATTTTTTTAGTTTAAAAATTTGAGGGAAGGACCAAAACTGTCAACTTTTAAAATAGGGGGACCAATTTCGTGAATCAGTATAAATAGGGAGACTAAAACTGCAATTAAGCCTAAAATAAAAAATAAAAAAACCATATTTGGAACGAGTGATATATTTAAGCCAAAATACAATTTTGTATAAATGGAGTGAAGCAGCAGCATCCCTTGTGTTGCAATCCAATGGGTGATGATCACATAGCGAGGGGACAACAACTCGCGAACAAAGCGGAGAACAAACTCATTTGTTGTTGCGGCTTGTTTGGTTCCAATTACCAAGATGCCGCTGAACTTTTCCTCAATTCTGCTAAATCATTTAAACTCGCAAAATCATGTTTATTTCTCTTTCTATCTCACACTCTTTTACTTGTCATTTTTTATTTATTTATTTATTTATTTGTTTATTTATATATTTATTTAAATTTATGTTTTTTTTGGCTATTTTGTTAATTTGGCTTCATGCATCATGATTCATAACCACCATCACCCATCATGTTTTTTCACTTTGCTTGAAATCCTAAATTATCAATTTTTAGTATTTGAACTTTTGGGTATTTATTTTTTCATTACCAAGAACAAAAAGCTTCAAGCTTTTTTCTGTTTTGTTACTTTGGGGTATCATGGTAATTTCTAGTGTGAGTGAGTGTGTATTCATGGTTTGGTTAATGGGTATGTTTTGTTTCAGGGGACAAAGCAGCTTCAATCTTCATCAAATCAGCTAAATGTCATTTGAAGGTTCTTTACTATGATTTTTTTTTTACTTTGGATGCCAATTTTCGTGCTGTTGATAATAAAAATGCATTTTTTTTTTTGCAATTGTGTGTAGTGCAGTCAGATAACAAATTTGATGCTGCTAATGCTTATGTAGATGCTTCACATTGCTACAAGAAAACATCTAGAAAAGGTGCTTAAACAGATTTTAATGCTAAGATTTGTTGATTAAGTGTGTATTTGGTTTCACGGTAGAGTGAACCATAAGATATTTCAGACACATAAAATTGATTTTGGCATGTTTGGACCATGTCGCGATTGGAATTGATTTTGCATCTAGAATTGATTCTAACTTGAAACTAAGATTTGTAGCTTTTGACTCCAAACATGATTTTACACTCAAATTTATTGTTCATCTCACTTTTACATGAATGTATTCAAACATAAACCATTTTTATTTGAACTCACTTTAACCAAAATCGATTTTTATCACTGCAGAACCAAACACACTAAGCATAACCCTAGTGTTCTACATACTCTCTCTTTTTGTTTCTTTGTTTCCATTTGTATTCTCTCTAATTGCTTAGATGATTTTTGTTGCTTCTGTTTTGATGTTTTAAGGTGCTATTACATGCTTAAATCAAGCAGTGACTATCTTCACAGAAATTGGTCGACAAATCATGGCTGCAAAGTATTGCAAGGTACTTTCTGTTTTTATGCACACACAAACACACACATATACATGTGTAGACATCTGAGATGCAAATAGGCTTGAATAATGAAAGAACACAAATTTAAATAAAAGAAAATAGGATTGAATCAAACAAAATTACAGAAAATACAACAATTCGAGAGACTAATTCTCCTGTTACAAAAATTATGGCAGTGCACTTGTTGTCCCACAGAGACCAAGTCTCTTACATAGAGTATTGTCTGTCTTAATTACAAAATAGCATTAATCTCCTTTATGATCCTACTATCATATATACTAATAAATAAATAACTGCAAAACTTATTTTCTAATTTTAGTGGCCTAATAACTGCCATTAAACTTACATTGAGTTGTGGAGGGTGAAAAGCTGCCAAGTGATTGTTCGAACCTCCTTTACGCCACATCCAAGTTCTAAATATTTTTATAAGCTTGTTGGCATGTGCCTTTGTTATCTATTCCCCCAACTCTGACAACTGTTTCATATACATGTAGTTATGTTAGTATTATGCTCTGGCTGTTACCGCATACCGTTAAATCTTTCACTTTTGAAGTTTTGATAAGGAGATTAAACCCTTCAAAAGGATTTAAATTTGTCTTTGTGGATTTAGGAAATTGGTGAGTTATACGAGCTTGATCAAGACTTCGAGCATGCTAAATCATATTTTGAGAGGGCTGCTGAGCTTTTCGATTTTAACGGGGATGCAACAACCTCTGGGATCCAGTGCAAACAGAAAGCTGCACAATTTTCAGCTCAACTTCAACAGTTAGTGTTTCTCTTTCTATTCCCTTCAATGCGATTTTCAATAGTGCGCTTCAAATCATCCTTGTCTAGTGATATACATACCAAGTAAAAGTTCATTTGCACAAACTGATTAACAATGACATGAGTTAGAAGTCATAAAAACTTGGATTACATTGATCTACTCTTGATATTTACCAGATATCAGAAGGCAATTAAGATTTATGAAGATATTTCCCAACAATCTCTAAACAACAATTTATTGAAATATGGAGTCAGAGGGTATCTTCTTAATTCTGGCCTTTGCCATCTTTGTCAAGGGGATATTGTTGCAATTACCAACACCTTGGAGCGCTACGAGGTTCTTTTTAATGTTTCTTCTTGATATTGAAGTAATACTTTATAGTCATACTTTAAAGTAACATATTTTCATTTTCATCAAGTAGGATTTGGATCCAACGTTCTCTAGAACTCGTGAATACAAATTTCTGGCTGTAAGTGGTAGAACTTCCCTGATATATTAGCTTTGAAATTTTGTTTGTTTGGAATAACTCCTCTTGTCACCTTGAACACCATAAGAAAAATTGTCTTAGTACTTGTTTGGCTTGCTACTTTTCTCTCACTCTTTTCTTGATCGCTGTTTTTATTTTTTTTGTCGTTTGAAAGTTATTATCGAATTTCAGGATTTGGCTGCATCAATTGATAAGGAAGATGTTGCGAATTTTACTCGAGTAGTTAAGGAGTTTGAAAGCATAACCCATTTGGTATATCTCTTTGTCCCAAGACCCAAGTAATAAGTATCTCCTTATTGTTTATCTAAGTCTTTTGGCTTTTCATCTTTATTGTAATTTATTTAAAACAAAAACTGGTATTATAGTATTTTTTCCCCATGTGTGTGAAATTTTAGTGAGTAATGTTGTTTACATTGTTTGGTATGTGAATTGATTAACATATAGAAGCAGTGGTGATAGATCTCTTCATCAAAATTTACCATGTTAAATATATCACCTTATTTCTTACCCCTTCCTCTGCACTTTCCTCCAGATATATTAATTAGTTAATTTTAGCATATGTACCTAAGTGTCTTCAGTGCATTATTCATGTGTTTCATGTCACACTACAAAGTATAGTACACCTTATCACCATTGTCGGCATGTATTCTTGGAATTATTTGATGTATACTATAGTTATATTCTTGTGTATGTTTCTTGGCATCATAGAGATTTTAGAATAGCATTGCATCCTACCAAGGTTCATCTTCTACTTGATTTGTTGCTGTCATTAGTAAGAGTAATGATGCTATTGGCACCTCTTGGCTGAGATAATATCTTGTGCAACATTTAGTATCTGTTTACTTTGTGAAAATATATTTTGGTCTTCATTTCCTAAAATATGTTCATTTTAACTTGCTAATAAGTAGATGTGAGACTCATGAAGTGAACTAGCGTGATGGAGAGAATATGAAAGGCTAACTAGGGATGATGCATTTATGAAAATAATGAAAACAATTCTTTTGTCACTTTTATTGTTTTTGGAAATGCAGATATTTGTTCATTTCAAAAGCCTCTTATCTTTTTATTAGGAAGTAAAGTTAACACATAGAAAATGTTTTTACAAAGTAAACGGTGGATTCATACTATACAAAGTTGATTCTATTCTTCTATTTTTAATTTAATGGTCATTTTGCAATCTTCAAGAGGTAGCCAAAAACATGTTTTTTCAGTTTTACCAAGAGACATATTTATTGGATTGTTATTCTCTTGTGTCCTATATAATTCTACATGTTTTTAAAGTTGCTTGTGACTGATTCTTATGTACTAGGAGTCTTGGAAGTCAACCCTTTTATGTAGAGTTAAGGATGCTTTGGAAGCAAAAGTGATGGAAGAAGATGATTTGACATGAATGAATCAGAATTGAATTCTTGGCCAATGAAGTTATACCGACTTTGTAAATGTCAGTGGTAAGGATATACTAATCAATATTATGTTGTATTATAAAGTATATATGTGATTTTGTATTCACAAATTCATCATCACTAATATACTGTATTAAGCATTTAGAGTTTCATTTTCTAAAGAGTTTGTTAATACCCACTTAGTAAATAAAATAGTTAAAATTTTCATATATAATGTTGAAATAATCAAGTTATAAGAACAAAAGGAGGTTAATTGTTAGTTAGTTTAAAGGAGGTAAGCGATGATTATCACGACAATCATTGAATGTGGTTTGTTGATTTCATTCATATAAATAGATATTGTATTGCATTAAAACTAGTTTTGACTTATAAGATGATTAGTTAACAATTTATTAATCTTTTGTATGGTTCATAGACATTTTTTGTATTCTTTACCATAACTCACATAATAAAAGGTAACTTGGTGCTAAATTTAATCAAAATTATAGGTCGATTCTAAAAGATAAGAGAGTTACTGTAAGATTTGGTTGGAAACTCACAACCGAATCGCCAAATAAACTATTCCGGTTGGACTTGAGGGGGAGTGTTCAAAATATAAATCTCACATTGTATAAAATAGGAGACTTAAAATAGGAGACTAAAAGTGAAAGTCCAATATGTTTAGACATTTTGCATCATAAACCCTCAAGCATAAACTACAAAAGACCAATATGCAAAACACTCCTCCAATTGGGCAACACTATATCCTTATACTAAATCAAACAATTCATGTGTTGAGACTTGAGAATCATAGGATGTCCGGGATATATATCACATTCAATTGTAAGAAAGTGAGTATAAATCTCATAGGGTAACATTTTGATAAAAGATGAAAAATGGTATATTATTTCTTATTTATAGTGATTAATGGACAGTACCTTTTAATTAATTTTTGTAACTATCTTGAACCATAACTAACTAATTAATTATTTCTAACCAATCGTAAACTAATGTTTGAAACAATATGGATTATATATATATATATAGTTATTTATATTTATAAATATTGTTAATTTGAAAAATAAGTACTTACATTAATTTTTGGAGTTTGAGTCTTGAACTTTATCGTTAGAATTTCTTTCTTTTTTTGTTTGATAAAAAGAAACTTATTACATTTCATTCAAAATAATGTACTTAATACAGGGTGGAAAATAATCTACAATACTGAGATTAGCATAAAACAATTATGTTCTTGCTAACAAATGAGCAACGCTATTGACTTTTCACCTAACAAAATTTACCCTAAAGTTATTAAGATAAGAAAGATAATTCTTGCACCTAGTAATAATCCTACCAAATTTATTGCTGGGTTGACTACTATTTGCCACAGCTTGGACAACCTCCATGCAGTCAAAATGCCATTAATCCACACTCTACGCGACTGAATCATAACACCTTTTTCATCTTTCAAACACAATATATATTAACCGTCACAATATTCCATTTCGGAAGAAGAAAAAAGCAGTCAATAAAAAAAAAGTGAGCCACAAAATTACTTACGGATAACAAAAGTAAGAAAAAATAAACACTCAAGTTCGACATACCAACAAAGAAATTTGTTTTGGACAACAATAATGGTGTCGTTCTCATTTGTGCACGACACGATTGTCCTATTTGTAAAAGAAGACAAAAAGAAGATGACACTCTATTAAATGCAATACACAGGTCAACAACCGGTTCACATATTATATAAGGATAATTGATTAACAAAAATGCTGTGTTTTTGCAAAAAGACAACAGAAAGTAGCAATAGCCACTCCATATAAAGTGTCCTCTTATTAGAATAACGATTTAATTCATATACACGGTTAATATAAAGAGTTTTATTCTTTCAGTTTATCATAATCGTTAGATCATTATAAATATTTTATTTTTATCAAATTATTTCTAAAGTTATGTTATAAATGATTATAATTTATTGACAATATAAAATTTTTTATACTGATGATGCATGACAATTAAACTGTAACATTAATTTGTTATCGAAACATAATTATCTGTTAAAACATTATTTAGAGAAGTGGTCCTATTTGTGACCATCAATTTTTTTTATTTGACAGAATGTAACATTAAATTTTTTTAATACAAATAATTAAACTCAAGTTGTTAATAAATTTAAATTCCTGAACTGGAGTTAAAAAAATTAACAAATAGGGTTTTAATAAAAAAAATATATTAGACACAATCAATCTTTTACTGAAGTATAATAAACAAATATTTAAAAACAGAAGAGAATAACTCAATATGTATCATTATGTTGTAAAACATTTTGTTATATAATGTTTGTGATGATCACTGATATGGTCTTTTTACAAGATATAATATAAGGACTTGTTTATGCCGTCCCAAAATCATTTAATAAAACCCAAAAAATAAAAAGATGTTGTGCGTCATGCAAACGCTCATATCCTCGGCTCCTTCTTGTTCGCATCACGACACCAATATGTCACTTTTATTTTTTGGTGTTAGACTCCAATATGTCACTTTAACTGCTTTTGCTAAGAAAAATTTCACTTTAATTTTTTTTTAATAAAGAAAACAACTTAATTCATTTCATTGATAATTATAGGTAAAAATACAAGAAGGTAAAGCATAGAAATATTGGTGAATAGCCCAATACAACTGCTTTTGCTGAGGAATTAAATAGCTTATTCCACTCACCCTTATCACCTTATGCCTCTTTAATTCACTTCATCCAAAAGCTTATAGCCTTATATTTTTCATATCATTCCACATACTCTTTGAGAAAACAATGAATGAACTAATATGTTTTTTGTTATAAAGAAAACGAGCTAAGTTAGCTAAACTAAGTAGAATCTCTCAAAATGAGTTGGTCAAAATTTGTTAGTATAGATGTTCTAGGCCATGTTAGGTTGAGATATTAGTCTCCTTTTTTCTTGCATTTTTTTTTTAAATAAATTTTTAATTTCTATAAAATTTTCTTAATTTTTGTAAAAAAATAATCACATTTTTTTAGTCTTTATAAAATATTATACAAACCTTTTTAGTATCTAGAATATCAATATATATTTTTGAATGTTTTTTTGTATACATATTTACGATACTATAAAAAGTTTCTCTACAAAAAATAAATTCAAATTTAATTTCTACGTTCATATTTTAA
>JBBPBP010000003.1:5379162-5398604 GCA_037974735.1 Cicer chorassanicum
TTTCTATCACTAGTAATCTTTTTCTTAATATTTTTGATAACTCATAAACGTGTTACTTTAAAAATTAAAAATAACTATACTGATTATAAAGGTCTAATTCATATAGATTTTATACCATCAGTTAACCGTAATTATTAAATCATTAAAGATGTATATATGATTTTTACAATAATTTATTCTAAAATTATGCCTATGAATATTTTTAATTTACGAATAATGTAAAACTTTTTATTCATAAGTGTATAACAATCAAATTCTATAAATAATGATTAGATGATTATGTGTGATTCACAGTATAATGAATATTTAATCGAATTGATTAATAAAAGCACAAACTTATTTTAATCAAATTGTCTTGTTAATCCAAATTGCATTTTTATATGTCAGTTGCAATTTGCTACAGATATACACAGTAGAAGACCATATCATCATCAATCATCATTCATGATTACTACCGTCTACCATATTCCCACTCTTACTCAACTAAACAGTAAAAACACTCACTTCACTGGTCAACCTTTCTTTCATGACCACGTCTCCATCAATTGCCGGCACTTCCCCAATCTCCACCATCATCCGTCGTAAAGACGCCGTACTCCTCGGTGCTGCTCGCGTTCTGACGTCATCATCCCTCAACTCCCCGAAGCGCATGGAATTGAAGCACATGCTTAGCACGTGCAGTACCACTCGTTCAATTGCCGTTACACGTGCTTCGATTGGCGAGGTGGTGGTTGAGAAGGGAAAGGACGAAGGGAAGGTGGTGAGAGTTGGTGTGATATGTGGTGGTCCTTCTGCTGAGCGTGGGATTTCCCTCAATTCTGCTCGATCAGTTCTTGATCACTTACAGGTACACACAATTTCTTTTATTTTTATTTTTATTGATTGAATTAAAATTTTCTTTTTATAAACTTTGTTGTTTCTTTGGAATGTTTCTAAATTTATTTTCAGTATTTTGTGTTAGAAAATCGATCCAATTATGCGGCAAAAAAGGAAATAAAGCTAGTTTGAGTTAGTTCTAATTTCTAACAATCACGTATGAAAATATATATTACTACCTTCATCCCAATGTATATTACTTTTACTAGTTTATCCTAATTAGTTTATGTTTTTACTGTACTCTCTCTGTCACACATTCAATGACTCAAGGATCATTTCACACATATTAAGAAAAATGAAAAAGAGAGAATAGTAGTTTTACTAAAATAAGTAGTGGTGTATTCACCTATATAATTAATACAAAGTGAAAAATAATGAGTTAAAAATGATGTATATAATATTAATTAGATGCTACAATTGAAAAAAAGTAATTAATGTTAAATCGTAAATTGACGAGGGTCATTCATTTAGGTAAAAATAAAATTTCTAGTTTATTTATTTTTAATTATTCCAAGCTTAGTAAAGTAGGACATGATACCTTTGAAACTTTTAACACAAAATATCCAATGCATATTTATTAATCTCTCTGTCTTTTCTTTTGTTACTTGACAGGGAGACGATTTATACGTGAGTTGCTATTATATTGATAGCAATCTCAATGCACATGCAATTTCTTCTGCTCAGGTTAGTGTAATACCATGTTTCCCAAAATTGTGCTTCATGAGCTCTTTTTTTCTTCTTCTTCTTTTATTGAACTATAGTTTTATCTATGCTGAGTTGCTGATAGGCACATAGAGCTTTGAGGAATTTCCTATCTGAATAATGCTAATTTCATGTATAAATGATTCCTTAGATATTAAAAGACTTGAACCAATACAAGGCTGGACAAGTCGTTGAAGTCACATATATACCAACAATTAATAGTTTCAACACTATATATATGGAAAATTATTATTTGAATTAGGTTCCTCATCGGTCTAAATAATACCTATTTGTTATTAAACCATCACTTGAAATACACTTTTCTAACTGAATACATTTTAGTGTATATAACTCCTGATTAGTTCCAGTAAATGCAAATAACTGAAATGGCACATCGCCTCTGGCTTGGTTATGTCCTGTTTTCTCATAAATGGTGCAATTTTTGTGCAAGCTTCTAGTTCAACCCATCAAATTTTGGGTTCTTGAATTATCTGTTTTCATTTTTCTTTTCATTTTTGGTCAAGTTTTGTTTCAATGTTCTATTACTGAATTGATCACTTTCTTTATTTAAAACTCTCAGCTCAGGCTCTACTGTTAAGTTTAAAGTGAAATGGGAAAATAATAAAATAAAAAAGCAAAAGTTGTTTCTCCAATCCAACCCATTCTTTTTATTTCCATATCTTTTTTACAGGTATATTCCAACACCCCTGCTGATTTTGATTTTAAACTTGGAAGGTTAGTAAACCCTTTCAATATCAGGGAAAAATCACAATAAAGAAGTCTTGGTAAAAGTATTTCCAATATTACTTAACTGGTTAGGGATTTTCATAGAGTGGTTAATGAATAATCACTTGTAATTCCTTTCTTGTAATTTTCCCTTCAAAGCACTGAATAAATATCATAAAAATATAGTAAGGAATAAATACTCATAAATGTAGTATGAAATAATTTACATTTGAACTCGTAAAGTAAAGACAACCACTTATTAAATTTGCAGCCTTGCCCAAAGTTTCCCGACTTTGGCCGACTTGGCAGAGCATCTAGCTGCATCCGTGGACATAGTGTTTCCAGTTATACATGGTCGTTTTGGTGAAGATGGTGGCATTCAGGTACAATATCTCTGGATCTAGGGATCTTTCTAGGTGATAATTTGTTTATGTATTTATAAATGATACTTCTATGTGATATATATTTTTAGGAATTGCTGGAAAAGTATAATGTTCCATTTGTTGGCACTGGATCAAGTGAGTGCTGCCAAGCATTTGACAAGGTAAAGGGCACATGTATTTTCTTGTATATGAATTTTGTGCTCTTTATCATAATTGGAATGTAGCGAAAAATCTAAATTCTAAGCTCTAAACTTGGTTTACTACATTATCATATCTATCGTAGTGATAGTTAGATTAGGTTCTAGACATTTAATAAATAATCATTTACTAAAAATTACATGATTTGAATTCTTAAGTTCAATCCTGAAATACGTTTAGAGGTTTCACTTAGTATTTAGGCGGTGCAGACTTGTTAATTATTGGGATGCTGATTATTCTATATGAGAAAGTAATTGGGAAACACTATATGAAACTTCAAAACTTAGACATCTTCAATTTATTTTAATTTGCCATCATCTTTCAGTAAGCTTTTGTTACTTTCAGGCTTGACTATACCTCTGGCACTAATTATCATAAATTTTTTCAGTATAAAGCATCATTGGAGCTCAGAAAGCATGGATTTGTAACAGTACCTAGTTTCTTAGTTCAGGTATTGAAAATTCTGTTTTGACAAGGTCATTCTTTCTCCTTGAAATGATGACTACTTATATGTAGCGTGTATCTTCTAATGTTCTTAATTATCCAATAATTGTATGCTGCAAGTTTAATGTTCATCTATATGTATTTCAGTTAGATTACATCCATACTTAAGTGTTTGTGAAAGTATTTTCTGTCTTTAAACATCATTCATCCACATTTTCGTACTTACATACTATGAGAATATATAAATTATAACATTATGATGTCAAATAGGGGTATGAAACAAACAAATCAGAACTATCGGAATGGTTTAGGAAACACCAGCTGGACCCTGACGTGGGGAAAGTTGTGGTAAGGCACTTGATTAATTTGGTTTAGTAATTAGTGATTCATTCTTAACTCATTGTGATTCAGTTTGTGCTGCTTATTGAAGAATTAAAATTTGACGTCTCAGGTAAAACCAACAATCGGAGGCTCAAGCATCGGTGTTGGGGTTGCATATGGTGTGAATGATTCTCTAGTGAAAGCCAATGAAATTATGTCTAAGGTATTTTCAGTCAATTTTCCACTTGAATAAAAGCAGACACTTTTATAATTCTGTCAATGAATATACAGGCACATCAAATTAAATGATATAAAAAAAAGTTAGGAGTGCAAATTGACTAGAATCATACCTCTCTCACAATATATGTTAACTTTGGTATTGGTCATTGATTTTGAATGTGATAGGGAATTGATGATAAAGTGCTAATAGAAATATTTCTTGAAGGAGGGAGTGAGTTTACAGCCATTGTTCTTGATGTAGGATCTAGTTCAGATCGTTGTCCTGTTGCGCTACTTCCTACCGAGGTATATTTTCTCTTTCTTCCCATGAGATTTCTTATTTATTCACAGCAATTCTTAAATTTTTATACCACCCTTGGGATGTTGTTCAAGGCTGTAAATTGCCCATGACTTGTAGAACAAAATTATGTGATAATAATTGGGATCAGTTGTATTTATAACTGAACTGAAGTTCTGTAGCTGCCAATGTCGGCGTGAAATTACTCATAAAATTTATACATTGAAATTTTAATTTTTAATTGCCTAATGAATATTTCATACAGAGTAGTGACACTGTATTTAGATGAACAGGTGGAGCTTCAATTCCTTGGTGCAAATGATGTGAAAGAGAATGATGCAATATTTAATTACCGTAGGAAGTACCTTCCAACCCAACAGGTCAGTAGTAGTGTAACTGTGTTATATAATCACACAAGATGCAGTACACATGCTTGCTGATCTTCTAATTGATGCAGGAAGTGATTTTGTGTTTTTTCTTTCAATCTCAGTATAATTAGTATTTGGTTTCATACAACGTACTGGCAAGTTTCTTTCTAATCCAGTGAAGCATCTATTCTCCACAGGTTGCTTATTACACTCCACCTCGATTTCCTTTGGATGTAATTGAGAATATTCGCAAAGGAGCATCTTTGTTATTTCAACGGCTCTGCCTGCAAGATTTTGCACGAATTGATGGATGGTTTTTGCCTGATTCAGGTAGTAAGCTATCATCTTCAGAAAGTGCGTTTGGAAGGTCTGAATCTGGTACTATAGTATTCACTGACATTAACCTGGTGAGATGTTTTTCTCTCTTGGGATGAATACAGAAAGGAGCTTTACTACCGACCTTGGTTGTTCA
Organism: Cicer chorassanicum; assembly: GCA_037974735.1. NCBI lineage: Eukaryota > Viridiplantae > Streptophyta > Magnoliopsida > Fabales > Fabaceae > Cicer > Cicer chorassanicum. Next base: position 5,384,170 of record JBBPBP010000003.1, read on the forward strand.
CTGTTGCTGAATATATATTTATTGCATATTTCAGATCAGTGGTATGGAACAAACAAGTTTTCTGTTTCAACAAGCTTCTAAGGTACTTCACTATGTTTCTGCCTCACATTTCTTGTAATAAATGTCATAGTTCCCTATAATGTCATAAGGTATTTCTATGTCATACTTATGTGCGGCTGCAATTGACCTTTGGCCTCTGTTTAGAGTTTTCTTTTTCTTTTAAATTGACCTTCTCGTCTTAGTGTGTTTCTTCTAAGACTTCGTATATTTTGTACTGTACTGTTGTCTTCTCTGTTTCTAGGCGACTAAATGTTTTGTTGTGTCATGTTTTCATGTATACTTCAAGCAGCATGTTCTAATGTGGCACCATTCAAGCACTTCTAGATGACAAAATATATGAATTTCTTTTTGTGTATTGATGTATGGATAATTCATGTTTATCACTGCCTGAAAATGCTCTCTATGCTATTCAGGTTGGTTTTTCTCATACAAACATCCTTAGGAGCATTGTTCACCATGCTTGCTTGCGATTTCCAAATCTTGCATCAGTCAGTGGTATATCAGGTCAGATTTCAAGCAGATCAAAATCTTCACAGCTTAATAAGTCATTTCCACATCGTGAAGGAGCTCGAAAAGTTTTTGTCATTTTTGGAGGCGACACATCAGAACGGCAAGTTTCTCTTATGAGTGGTACAAATGTTTGGCTCAATTTGCTATCATTCAGTGATGTAAGTGTCCACAATCAGGAAAGCCTTCAAGTTACAGTTCAGTTTACATAATACTTTAGTGGTCCATCTAGTGAAGTGTAATTATGTTCTTCAACTTTAATTTTCTTATTTTTACAAATTTTTAAGGAAATAGATGTGTAAGCGTTAATTTGACAAGTTTTTCACTTATTTTGTTTGAGCTGATTCATGTTTTCTTGCCTTTAGAATCATCATATGATGTATTGTAACAAATACAACAAATATCCGAAACTTACCCAATATCTGTTATTGTTGTGGGGTAAGTGGAGCAGGGGTTATTTTAGACTAGAATTTTAGCCGTTGATAAAAAATATTCTCAAGATAATTTTTAGGTCTTTGCCATGATTAAGGCACGTAAGTACTGTTTTCATTCTGTAAACTTATGGCATTTGCTACCTGAAAAAATGAATTTCTAATTAAAGTGCAATGCATATAATACTATTAGAGTCTAAAATCATTGTTCTTACAGCTTGAGGTAACTCCATGTTTGCTTTCCTCGACAAGTGATTATACATGTAGTGTCGAAATGGGAACGAAGGCTGATGATGTATGGAATAGAACAGTTTGGTCATTACCGTAAGTATTGGTCCTTTTCCCTACATCAGGATTTGTCCTTGATTTCTGAATATACTTATGGGAACAACTTGTCTATTTTAAACTTGTTAGAGAGATATAAAATCATTCTAGCTAATAGCTTAAGCTTTTAGAAAGTTTGTCATTGGCATGATATCAAAGTATCAATGACTAAGTTATCAAGTTCAATCTTTTTCACCCCATCTTCATAATTAAACTTCAACATGTGGAACTAATTCGCATTCAGGTTTTCTACTGTGATCTAATGACATGCATCAGAGTTTCCCTTTGATTTTATATTTCATTGTATGGTTTCTCTTGAACCTTTTTATTCTCAAGAAAGTCAAGAGGATTTACATTTAGCATTCACAATCCAGAAATGTATCCAATTATGCGTACATTCCATATTAGAATAAAAAATTATCTAACATAGCCATCTAACATAGGCACTCAATCCATGACCAATAACAATAGTTCGTTGTGATTCATTCATGATATCAAATCATAACCTAGTTAGAATGAAATAACTCAATGTTCATTTGTGTACAGATATTCTCTCGTGCTACGGCATACTACTGAGGAAGTACTTGAAGCATGCATAGAAGCGATTGAGCCAAATCGGGCTGCACTAACATCTGATCTACGGAAGAAAGTAATGAACGATCTCATGGAGGGTTTGAAGGACCACAATTGGTTTACAGGATTCGATATTGCCGACGAATTGCCTAAGAAATTTTCTTTAAGGCAGTGGATCAAGCTAGCCAAGGAAGTCAATGCAACAGTTTTTATTGCAGGTATTAATAGCACAAGTGTTTTCCAGCGATTAACTTTCAAGGAGTTCAAGTTTATGAAATTGATTGTTTATTTATTTAAGACATTGATTCTTTGCTACTTATAGTACATGGAGGCATTGGAGAAGATGGCACACTTCAATCTTTGTTGGATGCTGAAGGAGTTCCCTACACAGGTTTGTTTATATTGTACCCTTGCTTCACGAAACCATTAGGTATAACAGTATCTACTACTCAGGTTCAATATATATATATATATATATATATATATATATATTTTAAATTGTAATTGTCTATTCTCCACTTTTATCTTCTGTTGAAGGTCCTAGCGCATTGGCATCAAACATTTGTATGGACAAAGTTGCGACTTCTGCTGCTTTAAAGCATGTACGTTTCCCTTAATCAAACTTTTTTCGCTGAAAGATAAACACTCCTCTTCAATCATTTTTTTCCTATTTGTCATAAACACTCCTCTTCCATTATTTTTCTGACTGAGCATTATAATATCCTTGTAATTGAAAGCTTGCAAATTCAGGAGTTTTTACCATAAATAAGGAAGTTAGGCGAAAAGATGATCTGTCTAATAAGCCCATAAATGATATATGGCATGACCTCACCCAGAAGCTACAATGTGAAACTTTATGTGTTAAGCCAGCAAAAGACGGATGCTCAACCGGGGTTGCAAGATTACGGTAGATTTGTAAACTTGTTAGCATCCCTTTTTCGTGTTATTAATGATTTAAAAGTTGTGAAATATTTCCTTATAACATGCTTCTAAAGGATTAATGTTCGTTAATATAAAATGAAATATGTGAATGCTTGTGTTGTATCAACACACATGGTTCTTATTTTCAGTCACAGAATAGAATCAGTAATAATTACAAAGGATCAATCAAATCCTTTATTATAGTAACTATATCTAGTTCCTAGCTAGCTGTTATTTACTTAAATAAACACATTTTAAATATGATTTTTAACAATTACTATACTGGCTCATTCTATTTTCATGCAGTTATTCCAATGACCTTGCAATATATATCAATGCTCTGGAAGAATGTCTCCTAAGGATTCCTCCAAATAGCTTATCAAAGGTATAGGGACATTAATAAATTCATGTAGTCATCGATATGTCAATTGTTGATGGATAAGGGTTAAATTTTAGAGGCGGAGTATATTACCCAAAAGATTATCACTACCGATGTTATAACTTAAACCTGGATATATTTGCATTCATTTATTGTAATTGTTATTTCATTGTCATCATGGATGAGCTTGTTGAGTGTAACTAATTTTTAATATTTCCTTTTACTCCTTGATACGGATTATCAATTACTGAGTTATTGATTTCAGTTCCTAACTTGAAATTTTGATTTAATGACATTTTATCTCTTTGCTTTTGGTTGATGTACAGGCACATGGTACGATTGAGATGCCAAACCCTCCTCCAGAACACTTGATCTTTGAACCTTTCATAGAGACGGACGAAATAGTTGTGACATCCAAATTTAAGAATGAGACAGGTCATGACCTCATGTGGAAAGGGAAAAGTAGATGGGTGGAAATAACAGTTGGTGTCATAGGAAAACGTGGATCAATGCACTCACTAAGTCCTAGTGTAACTGTCAAGGAATCGGGTGATATTTTGTCATTAGAGGAGAAGTTCCAAGGTTGGTCTCTACAGAATTATAATCTTTGATTTTAAAAAAGATAACTGCAAAAAACATGGCCTTTGTGCAAGGATAGAAAGGAGCTAGAGGTTGGAACTTGAAAGGACGAGTGGACTAGCTTAAATAAATTATTTTTTGTTATTGTGGTTGTTGGGACCTCCATGGCTGGGGGTGTGTATTTGCCTCTTATGAGTCTTATCTAAACTTTTTGTTTACACTTTTACTTTTGTTCACAACGGCTTATCTCTACCCTTTGTACATTGCTTTGTAGGTGGGACTGGCATCAACCTGACTCCACCTCCCTTGTCAATTATGAGGTATGTTATAGAGATTCTACATTTCTGTAGAAAAATAAATTCTGGCTCATAGGGTTTTTGTGGTTTGTTCTTTGAGGTTTATCACTCCATTCTCAGTGGAATTGGAATTTAATATTGACAAGAGCATGGCCTTTTATGATGCGTATGTCAGTAAGAATTGATTCTGTCAACAGTTTGATGATGATATAGTTCTGTACTACTTCTGGCAGGGTTGATACTGTATACCATTTGTATCTGTTAGGGTATGGCTCATAGTTAGTGGTTAGTGGGCAGTGGGCAGGTAGCTCAAGCGGAGATGTAAACGATACCGTAATATTTAAACACAAGTTGTACACTATAATTCTAAGCTTGAATCATAATAAAAAGTATTGCAGCCGCTCTGCAGTCAGAGACGTAGATACAATTGGCTGAACTCTGATCAAGCATCATGTGTTCTCTGTTTGGGTTTTTTCATATTGTTGAAGTTGTGGGATTTTAGAGAAAAGGAGGAGAGAAAATAATAAGGGTTTAAATATTATTGATAATAGTTTTATGATAACTTGATTACAAAAGACTCAATATTAATCTCTATTTATAGAGAAATATAGACTTAATCCTAAATTAGGAACAAATCATAATAATAATGAGAGATATTCTAAGATATCTCTATGATTATAAATTGATCCTAGTAAATAACTCAAGATACTCTAATATAATATAAAAGATATTATAATATATTTTCTAATATTCTAACACTCCCTCTCAAGCTAAAGCTTACTAAGCTTTAGCTTGTTACAAGGAAATAATGTTTTGCTCTACAAAATAATAAAAAGGATGGAAAGGCAACTCAGGGATGCAGGTGAAGTCGGAGAGAATTGCTATAGATATAGCTTAGCCAGATAGCCGGAATGATCATCAGCATGAGAGAAATTCATGGCAAGCAATTGAACAAAGCAAGGTCTGTCCTTCTAAAAAACTGCATTTGGAAGCCTCAAACCAATAATATCGGAGACTCAAAATATTTAAACTGGAATATGCTTCAAGGAGAGAGCAGCATGCTTCAGGGAGAGAAAGGCAAGGCCAGTACATCTGGGACAAAGATGGGGCCAGTGTATCTGGGACAAATTGCCAAGATAAAGTGAGTCGTGAAAATAAAAGACATCGTCAAAATAACCATCAATGAAAGAAGAAGTTATCACTAATATGATTCCTCTGTGGGAAAAGGGACACCACCGGAATGATTGTCGGTGAGAATATAAGCCACTGTTATAATCTGTTAGTAAGAACTAAATTGCATGACAAACACAAAAGAAGAAGCAGCGCGACTCTAATGAAACCATGATCGATAACGGAGTGAGACAATGCGTCCAAAACAGGAGAGATAACGGCTGTTGGAACAATGACACATATTTTCGTTGATCAAAATTGGAGAGTAAGGGCAAATCTGAAACCTTTTATTTTTAGGGAAGAGGGTTGTTTGCTGGAAAATTCGCCGGAAACAGTGGCAGTGACGGCGGCAGTAGTGAACTGGAACTATGAAAAGTCGCCGGAAACAGTGGTTTGAATGTTCACGTTGAAAAAAAGAGAAACTATGATTATATTCCCTAACTGTTGGGAACTCGGAAGCGGAATATTGGCAAACAGTTCAAGGAGGATCGAAATAGGCTCTGATACCATGTTGAAGTTGTGGGATTTTAGAGAAAAGGAGGAGAGAAAATAATAAGGATTTAAATATTATTGATAATAGCTTTATGATAACTTGATTACAAAAGACTCAATATTAATCTCTATTTATAGAGAAACATAGACTTAATCCTAAATTAGGAACAAATCATAATAATAATGAGAGATATTCTAAAATATCTCTATGATTATAAATTGATCCTAGTAAATAACTCAAGATACTCTAATATAATATAAAAGATATTATAATATATTTTCTAATATTCTAACACATATCTATTTTCTTTTGAATTGGGGTTGCTGTTCTAACCGTATCAATTATAGTTCCGTAGTTTCCATTTATATATTGGTTGGAAAAAAACAGACATAAAGAGAAATAAAAAGAACACAATCACGACACAAGAAAATAGTGTGGAAACTCCAAATTCAGAGAAAAAACCACGACCGATGTCTAATGACAACTTGACAAGCAGAGAACAACACTATGTGAAAATTGTTACAATACATAAACTTAACTGAAACTTCCCATGGCCCCCAATACACCCACATTCTCCAAAAAAATATTTAAACTACATCCCACAACAATCTAACACAAGAGTAGAAGGGAAAAGAAAAAAATAATTACAAGCTTAAAGTGTTTCTAACTGGTGCAATTTATAATGAAGAACTAGAGTCATATATATAGTCTTGAGCTCCCTCTTCTTTTACAATTCCAAACAATATAGGACTTTTCAATATTCTTCAATTTCAGCCAAACCCATGGCATATATCCAATTCTCATTTTTGATAATCTAGACAACTACTAAATCACCTATCGACATATATCCAATTCTCATTTTTGATAATCTAACAACTACTAAATAACCTATCAGTTGTTCTCTTGAATATTTATCACTATAAGTTTGTTGAAGTACTGTTGGCATTTCTGTGCTTGACAGTAGTTCAGTATTCAGTGTATGAAAATTTCTTACAAAATCCAGATTTCCTAATTTGTATTTAGGTGAGTTTGGGTTGTTTTCCATCGTGTAATTGAAAATGGTTATACTGTTTGACAGATTATTGTTTCTTCACAGTTCAATGATACTGTGTTGGCTTACTCTTAATTAAATCTTTGTAGATTTAATCAAGTGATTTTCAACGATATTTTTCTTGTTCTTTTTGTAGTGAGAAAGCTTTGCAGAGATGTAAACAGCATATTGAACTGATTGCAAACACTCTACAATTAGAGGGATTTTCACGTATTGATGCATTTGTCAATGTTGACAATGGAGAGGTTTGTTGAATTCCTGGATGAGACATGTTTTTCCCCCTTCTCTTTCACCTAATTGTTTTTTGAGTCGTTTCTTTGAAGTACTACGAGTTTATTTGTTATAGATTATAAAAAAAATAGTGATTTTGTTATTCAATAATTTAGAAATTATTGTTTTAGAAATTTAACAAAAAAAAAAGTTGTTGTGTTTGTCCTTCGTAGAGAAAATCACTTTTTAAAAAAATAAAACAAAATATCAGTTATAAAAAAGTGATTTGTTTGAGTTTGTTGAATTCCTGGAATTTGTGTATCAATGACTTATCTTACTCATAGACAACTTTCATAATTTTGTAGGTTTTGATTATTGAGGTAAATACAGTGCCTGGAATGACACCTTCCACTGTTCTGGTTCATCAGGTAAATTCTTCTAATAATATTACTTTTCTTTCATAATCATCTTTTTTTTTTCGTGGGTTGAATCTTGCACAATCATTTTAAGTGTGTATGATTTTTTTTCTTCCTCTAAAGCAGTCACAGAAATTATGGGCTTTGCATCATACAAAATTTGAATTAGGACATTTAAAAGTAGTTGCTTTATTGCATAAGCTGCCTACTAAACACAAATTAAATTTAAAAAATTGATGCAAATAAGGATTTGTAAAAATTATAGCATCTTAATTCAAGTAATAAAAGTAATAAGACACAAATCCATCATAACAATCATGTATTCCATAACTGACTCCATCATTCTATTCATATTTCAGGCTCTAGCAGAACAACCACCATTGTATCCTCATCAATTCTTCCGCACACTTCTTGATTTAGGATCTGAAAGGTCCAAGTAAATTTGTTCAAAAGAATGTTTGGTTTGTTTTAATGTAATGTTGTTTATTGTTAATTGTTGTTGAAAGTTATTGTGTAGCAGTGGATGGCATGCATACTTCTATGTGGAAGTTGCTGCCTTTGATAATGTGAAACTCCAATTCAATCATTCTCTTGTTTCCCTCTATTGTATGTTTTCAAATGCAATCAGAAAAGGACAATACTTCCTTCATATCATAATATCAAAACTATTTCATATTAAGCTATTCCCTCCGATCTCTAAGAAAAAAATTATTTATATTTTTCTAGTCTCAGTTATATAAGTATACTAGTAATTTACTTTAATTCTAATTAACAAAATGTATAGTCATTGTTTAATATATAAAATAAGTAAAAGTGATAAATAAGTAAAAGTGATATTCATTGGGATGTTTGTTCTAATCCGTTTAGCTATTTAATCATTGTCCTAATAGATGATTTCAGGGTCGACACAACACCTTATAAGACTTAAAGTAAAATTATCAATTTGGATCTTTTCAAAGTTAATAAATAAATTATTAATATTTCATTTAAAATTTATATATCGTACTTTTTTCGATGGAAAATCATTTATGAAACTATTATAATCGATTTCGTTTAACAATTTTTTTTCGATCGATAATAAAGCTAATTCATTTAATATTTTTTGTAACCGTTGATCTGAGATAAGATATAATTAATTTGAGTTTTGAAAAATTATTTCTGCTGAACCAACTATTACTAGAATTGTTAATATTATTCTATAAGCAAGCATTTGGAAAACAATCTAACTTTCTTGTATAATTAAGTATGTCAATTGGTGTATTATTTTTTACTTGTATTATCTCTCTTAGAATTTTAAGTTCTACAATTAAATCTAATTCATCGCTGAGTTGTTCTTATGTTTTAAAGAACGTTTAAGGTTAATGCAATTTTCTTTTAATTTTTCAAAAAGATGCTTTCAACTATACATCCGTCCAGTAGTACTTTCAACATAAATATCAATTCAAATAATAAATGCCAAAAATTAAAAATTTGTTTGTGTATAATTGTTGGAGGTTCAAAAGGTTTTTATAATATATTATTAAGCCTATGTGCCGTAAAAATTAAAATAAAAAATTATTTATTTCGAGGCCTAAAGCAGGGTTTTACGTGCCTCTCGTTTGGGTCGGCTTGAGATGATTTTAACGTTTGAAAATTTAGACGACAATGAGAATAGTTCATCACTTGTTCTTATTTTTTCATATTCTTATTTTTTCATAGACTATTTCCAAATCTTAAAGGTGTACATAATTTTAGATTCATATTATGACCGGTTAAAACATACTTTTTTAAAAAGAGTACCACTTTTAGTTTTCAATGTTATTTTAATTATTTTTTTCTTTTAATTTTATTCTCTATTTAATAAAATGATGCTTATGCCAATCTTAATCCATTGGATTACATGAATAAAAAATTCTTGGTTATATAAACATTAATGCTGTCTAGCACCGTAACCATCATTACCAACGTTTGTTGATAATCAATTTCAGTTTTCAAACACGAGAGACAATAAATGTTTATTGGTCTTGCACTTTCACTTTTCAATTAATTTTCTAGAGAATTGACTTCGTGAACGTAAATTGCCAATAGAGTTTTTCGACAAGCTTAAATTTCTCTCTAATTTCTAAAGACATTGGAATAATTCTTGTTACTTTTGCACCTTAAGAAACAAAACATAAACAAAAATAATATTTTAAAAAATTGATATATCTGATTTCAATTATTTATATTTTATTTTATTGTGAATGGAGTATAAAACAATTTTAGAGGATTTAATCTGAATAATTAAAAAAATATATATTTTATTTTATAATGTTAGAGTCAAGCAATATAAGTTCTTGCTTTAGACCTTTCTAAATTATTGAAAATATCCAATTTAAAACTATGTCCATATATATATATATAAAAAAAAAAAAGAGAGACACCTAACCAAAAAGTTCGTTTTAGGCCTAAATAGATATTGACTCATTAGTATTGTAACCATTTTTCAAGTGATTCTACGAGAAGCTAAAAACAACAATTAAAAGAAAGAGATGATCAAGGATTAATAGCAATATACACTAACACCATATCTCTGTTATTCATATTATATGCTCCTTTAATATTTCATCATTTTTCAATTTCAACTTGTTCCTTAACAATTGACTATAATATCCATCCACAAGCCAAATACACATGATAAACAAAAACCTTGCTAATAATTTGAAAATGATGCTTTAATTCATAGGACCAAATTCATGATACATTGTACAAAACATTAACATAGCAAATAAAATTAAGCACAACAATGAGTTGTGTCTAAATAGCTAACACAAGACCAGGAAGTGAACGACGATAAAGATCACGAGGTTGACTCCTCCACAATGTCATACTATGATCTTGATGCTTATGATCTTCCCATCTTGGTGGCCTCAAATCTCTCACCACAAGCCATGTATTAAAATACTCTCTAAATTGTGTAATTAACCCATTTTTCAATGTCCAAACATGAACCCAATAAGCTTGTCCTTCCCAACCTTCAATTATAACACACTCACCAATTGAAGTAACACTTCTTGGCTCAAATTTAAACCCTTTTTTGTGATCTATTTCCCCTGTTAACACTTTCATCATGTGTTGACACTTTGGTGGACCATGGAACCAATACTCAAGATCACTTGCTAGCAATTTTGATACCATTTCCATTGTTCCTTGCCCCAAAAGTGCTTTGTATAGCTTTTCAACTATACCCTTGTTTTGAATTTCAAAATTTTCTTGATGGGTCTCTTGCAAAATCAAAGAGTCCATTTTTTTTTATGAAATAAATTTTTTGGGTAGGTACTATAGAGAATGGTACTTTGTGAGTTACCACTGATTTTTGCATGGCATGAAAGTTCCATATTTATAGGCATAGATGAAAATTAAATTAAGGTGGCTATTAAAGTTCGGTGCTATCGATTGTTATTGAAATTATGCATAGACGGTTGAGATTGATTGATTTGTGAAGTGAGGTATTGGACGGTGATGTTTAAAACGACAAAATGTGTCACACCAAAATATGCAAATATTAAATCATAACATATTACTAAGTGGGAAAGCATTTATGAGGAGATTACGATGCCAACTTGTAGGCGTATGTTCATTTTTAGTGCCAAAAAGCAAAAAAAAAAAAATTGGAGGGTAGGGGTTGTTTCTTTAGAAGGACTAACTAACCCTTTAGGATCTTTGGTTTGTCAATTTGATGATTGAAGAGCTCTTTTCTTTTGAATCTTTAGGTATAATCTAAAAGTGCTATGAAGTTGAATTGATGTTTTTGGAATGAAGGAGCACCTTATATTTTTCAAGCATCAGCAACTAGCTCCAAAAGCATTTGAAAGTTCAGTTGCAGACAAATAATTTTGCCTTTATAAAATAAAGTTAAATGTGTTTGTCAAAACAACATTATATAATTTTGTCTTTATAAAAAAAAATGTTAAATGTGTTTTTTCAAACAACATTTTCGCAGATAAACATAGAAATTAATTTCTCGAGATAATTAAAATTCATTTAAGGTGTTGACGTTTTCATATAAATTTAATTTAATTTTTTATATTTTATTTATGATTTTATTGTCTAAACGCAACTTGTGTTATTCGTCGTCTTAACGCGACATTGTCTTTGTTTATTGTCTAACACAAATGAGGTTGAGTTAGAAATAATTTTTTTAATTGTGTCTTCGTTAAATTAAGGTATAATCCCCTCACTTTTATTTTCTTTAAAAAAAACTTATTTTGAATAGACTAGGATAACAAAATATTTAAATAATTGCCAAAATTCTTAAACAATAAGCCTTATAGCTAGGACAATTGAAGTAGATTTCTTCCCATTCACATGTATCATATGGATTGTCTATGAGGAAAATATTTGATTCGTCATAAATTTTTTGGCATATAATTTATACACACATAAAAATATGTATCATTTAATTATATAAAAAATATAATTATTTAATGAGTGTTAAAAATATATTATTTAACATATTTTTTAATATATTCTATTTAATTGGTTAAATTTATATCGGTTCCACCAAAACATGTGGGTCCCATATAAATTTGGTGAGTCCCATATACTCCCTTTGTTCCAAAATAACAAAATCATTTGATCATTTCACATATATTAAAAAAAATTTATAAATAAAAGAGAGTATACTATTTTTACTAAATTATTCTTGTTATGTATTGTTGCATTATTAATGTCATAACTACATAGTAGAAAAAAATATTGCATTGAAAGTGATGCAAGTAATATTAATTTAATGAGACAATTGAAAAAAAAGAGTAGTGAAAATTCAAAAGATCAATTATTTTAGAACAATTTTTTTTTACAAATGGATTAATTATTTTGAGACGGATGGAGTATATTTTAGCCAATAAAAAAGAAAGTGATAAATTTTTTTATTATTATCATTATTTTTATTTAATTCTTTTCTCTTTTATTTTATTTTAATTTTATAAAGGTGTCTAAATTTTGTGTATAAAATCATGTGATCATACAAAAGTTTCTCTTGTCTATCATCATGGTAGAATTTTGTGTACAAGATCGTGTGATGTTTTTGGAATGTAACAAAAACCCTATATTTTGCCATTTAAAAAAAAATTTAAACGTGTTTTTCAAATCACCATTTTATGTGCGTAAATGAAGAAATTAATCTCTCAAAATAATTGGAATTTATTTAAGGTCAATGTTTCTTTCAGCAGGGGTTCAAACCTAAGTTCATCACGTTGTTAGAATCTAACTTCTTATACTATACCCAACCTCTGTTGGTAGCATTATAAAATCTATTATAATCTATTAAAACATAATCTTGAATTCTATTATCGACAACTCATCTACTTTATAATAGATATAAAAATTATATTGATTTGAATTTGAATTTTCTATATTCATAGTCTAAACGTAAATTATGATGTTGATTTTTTTTGTAGAGCGTTATTGTTTTCTCTTTTAATTTCAAATGACTGAATGAGATTGGGTTAGATGTATTTATTATGAATTGTCTTCTATTAAATTAAGTTAATTCCTCACTGTTATTTTGTTTTAAAAAAAAGACATTTTTTGAATAGACTAGGATAACAAAATAATTGCCAAAATTTGTAAACAATAAGCCTTATAACTAGGACAATTGAAGTAGATTTCTTCACTTGGATAATATCATTTAATTATTTAAAAAATATATTTTTCTATTTTTATTTTTGTGAGTATACCCAAATTTTGTATGTAAAATCTTACCACCACACAAAAGTTTCTGTATCTATGATCATGATTTTGATTCATGGTAAACTTTTCGAGTAATAATTCTTTCATAGATCTGCTTTCATGTAAGTGAAGTGTCAGGTCCTTATCACAATTATATGTGAGCTGTTTCATCAATTTTCTTAAATTTATTCTTATGTCATGGTATTTTCAGTATGATCAGTGATCCCTATGTCTTCATTCAGAGATAATTTGACTACACACAAAGTACATGTGTCAAATAGTATATTATATGATCACTATTTTTTTTTAATTAAATTTAAAGGAGTATTTTAAAATAGATAGATTAACTTTTATAAAAGAATTTGTATTTGTTTCTTTCTAATAATAATAGTGAAAATTAAAGTCAGATCCAGTATTTGTCTTGTTACTATCAGACCAAACTATTGAATTTGTATATAATCACTATTTTCGGTATAGTATGATAATTACTTTTAGTATATTCGGTATGACCGCTCTTTATTGTTTGGATTTTGGATAAAGTAAATAGACAAATTGATCATTCAAATTGTAAGCGTCAGTCAAATTAATCCATAAATTTTGTAAATTGGCAAATATATGTAAAATTGTAGTATATCAATCAAAATATTTCATATTTAAACTTTTATCATTAAAAACTATGATATGACCTATTAATTGAATATGTGACTCCTCTATGTTGATCTCATATCAATATTATCACAACATAAACTATCTTTCTATGAAATTTAAAAATTACATGGATTAATCTATCAATAATTAGTTTATGCATAATTATAATTAATCACAAATTTATCTTTAAGATGACAAAATTTCATTGACAAATTTGTCTTCATAAATATGACATTAGCGTGAGATCAACGTTGATAAGCCACATATTTATTTAGAGTGCTACATCAAAATGTATGATTTTTTTTATTGATATTTTACAATTTCAATGATGCGTTTGTCAGTTTGCAAAATTCATAGACAAATTTTACCAACGTTTATAATTCTTAAAACTAATTTAATAGTAAATTATTAAAAAAATTAAATCATAATATAAAAAAATAACAAATTTTATTGATGGTCTTAACATGCATAAAAAGTCACAAAATAAAAAAAATGGAATTAGGAGTACTATTTACATATTTTTTTTGGTAAAATCCTATTTAGTAACTTGTTTTTTTCTACTAAGAAGAATTCTATTTCATCGGTGCTTCGAAAGTTTATAACATTCGTATATATATTGTACCTAAGCATTTTCTGTCAGTATACAAATTTTGTCCTTTTAAAGCTTTTATTTTGTTCTAAATTTT
>JBBPBP010000003.1:5401120-5413428 GCA_037974735.1 Cicer chorassanicum
TATTATTTAACCATATTTTATTCTTTCACTTTCATATTAAAATAAATCTTCTCACATATTCCGTGTATCCCGAAATCTATTAAAAAAAATAGTCAAAAAAAAATTATATATTTGATTTAAAAGTTATTTAATTTAAAATTTAAATCAAATGTATTAATTTTTTTAATCTATTTTTATATATGTATATATAATGTGAAAAAGAAGATACATATGTGTATTATTCTTTAAATCATCAAAAGATCAATAACCAAATTTATTGTTAAATGAATATCTTATGTAACAAATCTTAGACTAACATCACTTTACATACACCTCATACATATTTTTTTTTCTTAACCTCCCGATTCTCAAAAGAAAGTGCACCATTTTGGTAATTCGAAGTTTGATTGGAGATAAGTTAAATTTTTTTTAAAAAAAAATTATATTAGATTCTTCGAAGTTCATTATCATACATATTCATGCAAAGGAAAATGACCCCATTTGCATTTACTGCGACTCCTAATTTACGATTGTGGTGCCACAACAATTTGGGCTGCCATGAACCTTAATTTAATTTCCAGCCCATTTATTTTGTTCAATCATTGTTAGTGGGACCAGTTACGGTAGTTAACCCGTCAGTGTCATATAAATATGAATGTGACATTACCATTTCCTGCAAATGGATATTCTTTGACCATTCAACTCCATTTAGACCCTATATTAAATCATAATCATAATCTTCACGAGGCATTTGGTCCTAGTCGCATTTGCACTTGCAATTAGTTATACCTATAGGAATTATGTATTCTATATATGTGGTTTGGTTTGATATTCATGATGGAACATAGAGTATATTATTGTGTAAATTTAAATTTTTTTTATTGAAGTCCTATATTGAAAAACTCTTCTATTTTGAGTAGTTTTCAACTCTTAATATGCTAAAGTCCTAAATTGGTTAGAAATTATATATGAGTTTGCTTCCATCAGTATATAATGAGTTTCAAACTATTGAAAAAACTACACCAAAATTGGATGCATTTCTCAACTTTCTATATTCTCTTTTTTCTATTTTGCTCGACTGATTTCCGGTTGATAAGCTGTAGTCCCTTCGTTTTTAGAGCAATTGCTATGCTGTAGTCCCTTCGTTTTTAGAGCAATTGTTATGTTGTAGTCCCTTCGTTTTTAGAACGGTTGTTATGTTGTAGTCCCTTCGACTTTTTGAAAGGTTGTTATGCCGCAGTCCCTTTGATTTTTAGAGATTTTTCAGTGGTCTTAATACCACTATCCTTTTAGAGCGGTTTTTATGTTGTAGTCTCGTCGATTTTTAGTGGTCCTAATACCAATATGAGCGAGTTTTGTGTCGTAGTCTTTTGTAGCGGTTTTGTGTGCCGTAATCTTTTAGAGCGGTTTTTTTTTGTCGTAGTCCATTTGATTTATGAGTGGTCATAGTACCATATTGCGACTAACTTTAAATGTCATATTATGAGTGGTTTTAACCGCCATATTGAGGGTGAAATTCTAGAATGGTTTTCTACGGTGCAGTGGAACTCCAATACAGTGAATTTGAGCTGTTTTATCTTGGGGACTTCGTGGTTGATAGTCTGCCTTGCACAATTTAGGCAGTGCCGCAAAACGTCTTAAAGAGAGCGACCTAGTATGCGACTCAACCAAGTAATATCTTCAGTGGCATAAATTGTGTTTTTTAATCAGTTTTTTGAAACTCAAAAACAACAATTTTAAGACGATTCTTTCTGCCATGTCAACCGAAAAGATTACTGGATTTAGTTATGTTGCCTCTGATTTCAATAAACGGTTTTAGTTTGAGGCAAACAGAAAAGGATAATAAAGCTGAGAATAATGATAAGAATTATATTCTTAGTGGACTTGTTGATGATCTGTATAACTACTACAGTTCCAGCAATACTATAAGCCGCTACCTCAAGTATCAGAGTATTAGATGACCAATGACAGATCCGTGCAGGCTGAAGATAACTCATGAGATCATCTCTTAAGGTACGTCACTCATGACATATTTAAATTAAATGTTGAAATTTAATATGTCTCATTCTGTTTGAATATTGAAATCAATAAAATGTCTCATTCTGCTTACGTGTTGTGTGATTTTAATTTTTGACATGCTAAACTCTGTGATGTGAACACATCTGATTTCAAAATTAAGTAACTTAGGTTTAATTCTAAGTTATATTTAAATGATTTTGAAAAATGTGATTTTTGTAGTCAAGCTAAAATAACAAAGAGTTCACATAAATCTGTAGTTTGAGAATCTGAGTCTTTAGATTTATTACACTCCGATATATGTGAACTTGATGGGACGTTAACCAGAAATGGAAAGCGTTATTGCATCACTTTTATTGACAATTGCTCTAACTATACTTTTGTATATATAATGAAAAATAAAAGTAAAATGCTTAACATGTTAAGGATCTTTGTAACTGAAATTGAAAATCAATTTAGTAGAAAGATTAAGAGGTTCTAAGTATGATTCTAGTTTGTTTAATAAGTTTTATAAATAGTCTGGAATTATATTTGGAACAACTGCACCATAATTGCTTGAAGTGAATGGTAATGTTGTAAGAAAGAATAGAGCTCTTATTGAACTAGTTGTTGCTAGTATGCTTAACTATAGTACTGCATCTTATTGGTGTGCGAAAAATATATTGTTTATTTGCTATGTTTTGAAAAAAGTTCCTAATCTAAAAAAAATATATCTCCTTATGAGATAATGAAGAAAAGACAACCCAACTTGTCTTATCTTCGAACCTGGGGCTGTTTGGCTTATGTCAAAATCCTCGATCCCAAGCGAATTAAACTCGCTAGTAGAGCCTATGAATGTGTATTCATTGGGTATGCAGTAAACAATAAAGCGTATAGTTTTTATGACCTAAATGCGAAAGTGATCATAGAATCAAATGATGTTGACTTCTATGAAAATAAATTCCCTTTCAAATCGAGAAAAGTGGGGGCAGCGAACCTAGGCAAGTTCCTGTGACAAGAAGCATTGAAAGCAACAAACAAGGCGAAATAGAAACTCGAAGGAGTAAGAGAGTAAGAGTTGCTAAAGATTATGGACCCGAATATATGACCTATAATTTAGAAGATGATCCTGCAAATCTTAAGGAAGCTCTGTCATCATTGGATGCAGATTTATGGCAAGAAGCTATAAACGATGAAATGGATTCTCTAGAGTCTAACAAGACCTGACATTTAGTAGACTTGCCTCCTGGTTGCAAACCAATAGGTTGTAAATGGATCTTGAAAAAAAACTAAAACTCGATTGATTTGTTGATAAGTACAAGGCACGCCTTGTAGCCAAAAGTTTTAGACAAAGAGAAAATATAGATTTCTTCGACAATTTTTCACCAGTAACTAGAATAACATCCATTAGAGTACTCATATCACTTGCGGCTATTCATAACCTGGTGATATACCAGATGGATGTTAAAACAGCTTTTTTAAATGGTGACCTGGAAGAAGAAATTTATATGGAACAACTTGAAGGTTTTGTAATTTAAGGACAAGAAGACAAGGTTTGTAAGTTAGATAAATCACTGTATGGTCTTAAACAAGCTCCTAAGAAATGGCATGAAAAGTTTGATTACTTGATTATATCGAATGAGTTTAAAGTGAATGAAAGTGACAAAGGTATTTACTACAAATCTAAAAATGGCATTTGCACTATCATGTGTCTATATGTAGACGACTTACTCATATTTAATTCAAACATTCATGTTGTAAATATTATGAAATCATTGTTGTGTAACAACTTTTATATGAAAGACCTCGGAGAAGCGAATGTAATCCTTGAAATCAAGATTACTAGGTCAGAAAACGGAATTTCTTTGGATTAGTTTCACTATGTTGAAACAATCCTAAAGAAATATAAATACTTTGACTGTAAACCTGCTTGCACACCATATGATCTAAGTGTGAAACTTTTCAAGAACATTGGTGAATGTGTTAGACAAACTGATTATGCGAGCATCATTGGCAGCCTCAAGTATGCCACTGATTGTACTAGACCCGACATTTCCTACGTCGTGGGATTGTTGTGCAGGTTTACTAGTAGACCTAGTATGGAGCATTGGCACGCTATCGAAAGAGTCATGAGATACCTAAAAAGGACCATGAGTCTCAGATTACATTATCGAAGATTTCCTGCCGTCCTTGAAGGATACAGTGATGCTGATTGGAACACCTTATCAGATGACTCCAAAGCAACCAATGACTATATTTTAGTATAGCTAGTGGTGTTGTATCTTGGTAATCTAAGAACAAATGATATTGGCTCAGTCCACTATCGTGTCTGAAATGATAGCACTAGCTACTACTAGTGAAGAAGCGAGTTGATTGAGATGCTTGCTAGTGGAGATCCCTTTATGGAAAAACCTATGACAGATGTGTTGATCCACTGCGATAGTACTACGGCTATTGCGAAGATTGAGAATCGTTATTACAACGATAAGAGACGACAAATTCGTCGTAAGCACAACACTGTTAGAGAGTTACTTTCTAAAGGAGTTGTTATAGTGGATCATGAACGCACTGATGAGAATTTAGCAGATCCTTTGATGAAAGGGTTAGCTAGCGAGAAAGTCCTAAATACATCCAAAAGGATGGATTAATGCCTATAGAGTCACTCATGATGGTAACTCGACCTAAAAGATTGGAGATCCCAAGAATTAGGTTTAATGGGTAATAACAAGTTGTGAAGTGATATGAGATGAACATGCTGAAGTGATGATAGGTTGAGGTAATAGAAACTCTTAATGAGATCTATATCTATGTGGAGTGGAGTACCTAGCTACAGGAGTACTCTTGATAGACTCACCTATGTGAATGTGGAAGTGGGGCCGCTTCCTATGGAAATTTGAGACAGAATTCCTAGAGCGTTCGCTATACAGAGATAAACGTGCAGGGCCATTAATGCATGGGCTTTTGAGAATACACCCTATGAATAGGTTGTGTGTGGGTTTGATGTCAGAGATAGAGTTCAAGACTATGAATCACTCTTGTTGAATCTAAATCTTACTTACTATGCAAAGGTTCAAGTCAAGAGACACCTTTGTTTATGCACGATCTTATAGAAGCGTTTGACGCTATTTCAGAAACATTTTTTTTTTAAATTCAAGTGGGGGATTGTTGGAACATAGAGTATGTTATTGTGTGAATTTAAAAAATTTTGTTGAAGTCCCACATTGGAAAGAATTTGTTTTTGTAAATTCAAGTGGAAAGAAACGTGTTTTTTAAAATTCAAGTCCCACATTGGAAATAAATTTTTTTGAAGTCCCACATTGGAAAACTCTCATATTTTGAGTAGTTTTAAACTTTTAATATGCTAAAGTCCCACATTGGTTAGAAATCATATGTGAGTTTGCTTCCATCACTATATAATGAGTTTCAAACTATTGTAAAAAGTAAACCAAAGTTGGATGCATTTCTCAACTTTCTCTTTTCTCTCTTTTCTATTATGCTCGACTGATTTCTGAGCCACTTCTCCCCTTTCTTTATGTCCCTTCGATATTTTAGAGCGGTTGTTATGTTGTAGTCCCTTCGATTTTTAGAGATTTTTCAGTGGTCTTAATAGAACTATCTTTTTAGAGCGGTTTTTATGTTGTAGTCCCGTCGATTTTTAGTGGTCCTAATACCACTATGAGTGGGCGTTGTGCTGTAGTCTTTTGTAGCGGTTTTGTGTGGCGTAATCTTTTAGAGCGTTTTTTTTTGTCGTAGTCCATTTGATTTATGAGTGTTCATAGTACCATATTGAGAGTGACTTTAAATGTCATATTAAGAGTGACTTTAACCGTGATGACTCTTCATCATATGCATAGTTTTCATTGTTTTTAGTCTTATTTATCTTTTATTCGTTAGTTAATTTAAGGAGTTATTTGATATATTTTGTTGATTTTAGTTCTTTGATATAATGAAATATTTATGTTCTTATTTCCTTGATTAAGTAGGATATTTTTCGTAGTTTTGCGTTGTTTCTTTGTTTTAGTGCAGCGCTGAATTTTGGTGAGAAATCGACATGACCTATGTGGAGTATTTTAGCCATATCTGGAGTTGTAGATGTCCGATTGAAGGCAAACCAAGTGCAAATGGAAGCTAATATCCATAGCTACAATTTTCATGAAGACATCAAAACCGAATTCGAAATCCAAATAGGAGAACACATGCACTAAATGCTAGACAGAAGATGTTGTGCGCTTGAAGCGCATCCGAAGCGCGCCCCAAGCGCGTTTCGCGCTGATGCCACTGTTATTTCACGCCTGAAGAGCAGAGGAACATATTAAAACTCATTTTTGTCACTTTTTAGGGATCTTTTTGACTATTGAGAAGCTTGGAGACTTGTGCCCTAGCAGAGAAACTCAAAGACGGCCGTTTCTAACATCATTGGAGCAGTTTTATCAAGAATCATTCATGAATCATTCTTGTAATTCTTCTTTAATCCATATCTTTTGTATCTTTGTCAAGAGTAACTAAACCTTATTTGTTAGGGATGAGTGTAACAAAATGAAACTCTTATTTTTTTTCTGACTTGATTTCTAGTCATATGAATGAGTTTATTGAATTATTTTTCTCATCTATGTGCTTAATGCTTTTTATTGCTAGATCAACATTAAAATGTTCTACGATTCGTATTTTGAAACGGAAGTGGACTTTACGAATGCTTGAGATGAGAAATTCATGAATTTGTAGTCTAGGGATAGATGCATGTCATGAAACCAATTAAATTAGTTGCAAAGACAATAGTTTAAGTATATGATAACACAAAAGAAAAAATAAAACTAGTGGCTTTTGCAAATTGCAACCTAGATAGGGTCCATTAATTAAACCCCCTCATATAATGTGTGTGTAATGATTGGAAAGGGGAGTCCTTCCTTAATTATGTTCAAAATCTTTCAATTTGATATCTCAAGACTCAAATCCCTTCCTTAATTATGTTATGTTTTTTTTTCTTTTCTCAATATATAATAAATACAGGGCTATTTTAAAAATTCTATTTTAATTTTAAAAATTGAATTCTTTATCAAACCATTCAAATTATTAATAAGTTTAATATTATAATTGATTTTCTTAATTTTCATAATTTAATGGAAATATATAGAAAAATATAGTATATAAAATAAACATACTAAATACAATAATAATCAAATGATGACAACGATTCTTGATTCTATATATAGATACATGCAACCTACTATAGTAATTAATAGCAACAGTTGTATCCAACCATGCATCATATGGAAACCACTCGTGTGCATAGATAGAGTTTGGACATTCTCCTAATCAATTATAGTATCATCTAAGTGACTACTCATATATAGCCCCCACATACAACGAAATTCAATTGACACAACAACAAACTATGGTTCTAAATTTTCATGGATGAGAATTGAGAACCAATCAAACTCTATTGTCCTCTAGCAACCAATTTATGAGACTATGTTAAATTTTCTAGGTGATCATACTACTATATGCATTAATTGTAGGCCATCCTAGCTCCATTATTATTGAACCATTAATCCTTAGTTAACTCACTCTTTGAGACGACATTTGTTAGGAGAAGGATCACTTTCAATCCAGAGAGTCATGATTGTACAAAAAAATAGATGTCATGCCACACTTTATTGATACCTATTAAGTTCTTGGTATATATGCATAATTCAATTTTCTCATTTTGTTTCACATATATGCATAGTAAATAATTAAAACAATGGTTTTTTTAAGAAAAGATGATAACACTGTCTAAATAATTTATACAATTGTTTAAATTTAACAATATCGACATTTGTTAATTGAGTTAAGATTTAATAACATAATTAAAATAATGTTAATTAAACAAATTTTGAAGCATTAATTTGATATAAATTGTTTGTATGGATACATTTTGAGTTCTTTATTGAATATAACAATGTTAATTACACAAATTTTGAAGATAAACTTTTAACATAAGTTGTTGAATGGCTAATTTTGAGTTCTACTTCTACAAGTGGCATTGACTTCTTCGTCGCTCTTATTGAGAACAATATTTTCTTGGTGAGATTTGATTCCTAAATTTATTAGTGAAGATGTCTTTTATAATAAGGTGATTATAGATTTAAATAACTTCTTGTGCATGGATCGCGTTCATGTCCTCCCATTATTTTTGTTTTCTTTGTATTTTTAAATAAATTTATGGTTTGTTGCAAATGATTAGTGATTGCTAGTTAATTTAGTTGGAATCGTAGTTTTCATAGTGATGCTAATTATCTTACCATGACTGTATTATATCTCTAATTATGATCACTTTCATATCACATATCACATGTTTGATTCATAAGCATCAATAATGCATCATGGAAATGACCACAGTATTGCTTTATCTCACTACTAGAAAAACATATTTAGTGTCGGCTCCCAACTCCGACGCTAGTTAGCATCGGTTTAGCGTCGATCAAGCGCACGTTAGTATGTCAAATATTTTTTTTTTATGATTTTGTTAATAATTAGCGTCGGCTAAACCGTTGCTAAATAAAATATGGGACACGTTAGTTTATTTTTTTTTTATTTTAGTCACAATGTTAGCGTCCTATTGGCCGACGCTACATTGTCTGATTTGCAAAATTAAATTTTTTAATCTTATTTGAAAAATTAATATTATTTTTTCCAATAACTCGTCACCCACTCCGTATCCATCATCAATTCATTACTTTTTTCCTAACCCTCGCCCTCGAACCCTTCTTCGCTGTCAATCTCACCCTCTCGCCGCTTCACCGTAACTCTCACCCTCTCGCCGCCGCATCACCGTTTCCCTCACCTCACACTCACTCTCACGGCCTCATCCTCACTCTCGTCTCTCAGCCTCCATTCTCTTTCTCCTTCATCTTCGTTCTTGCCGTTCTCGCCCTTCTCTCTGTTTCTCTCCCAAATCGGATGAACCCTAATTAGCTTCCATCGTTTCTCATTTCTTAATTTCTCTTTCGAATCGCAGGAACCCTAACCTATATATGGCAAGTCCTCAGTGCAATTTCAGGTAATTTCTTAATTTTCTTCTGAGTTTCAACTTAAATTTTGTGTGTTTTGTTTTCTAAACATTTGCTTTGGTTCTAGATATATGGTGTTTTAGTGAGATTGGATTGGATTGCTTTGCTTTCATGCTTGAAGGTAAGAAAAACTATGTTAAGCTTTAGCATATTAGATAGAAAACACCATTGGATTTATTTAATGCTTGAAGGTTAGAAAAACATGATTGGATTGGATTTATGTATCATAGTTATGGAACTTGTTCAATATAAGTGGTTCTAACCTTACATGGACATAGAAAGACTATCAAGTGTAGCATTAAATTTGAGATAATCATTCTAATTCCTGTATAATCAAAATGATGTTTAGGAGATAGGAAAAATTATGCACTATTTGTTAGGAGCAGTCTACTTGGTTTGCATGCCCTTATCTAACATCATTTTTTCATTAGGTCATCAAATTATGTGTTCTATGAAGCACCCCGATTCGTAACACACATTGATGACCATGCAATTGTAGCTTCGACCGTTTTAGCCTAGGCTCGACACCGACGCTAAATCAATGTTAGCGTCGGCTTTTTGCCTATTAGCGTGAGCTTTCGGCCGACGCTAAATTTAATTTTTCTAGTAGTGTCTTTTGGTATCAATGAAAATATCAAGAATGCAATTAATTAGTGAAAGAAATAATTATCCATTTCATTTGAACAATATCTTGCATTGGAACTCCAAATAGTCACCACAGAAGAAAGGGACATACTAAAAAGAGAGTGAAAAATTATGTTAAATTTGAAATATTAGAGTTCGTTTGAGATACATTTTCTAGTTTTATTTTTAAAATGTGTGTTAAATTTATCCGCTAATATGTAGATATAAGACTCTTCTCAAGAAAATAATTGTCTATATTTATTGACACAAAAAAAAATTCTAAAAAGATTGTTTTTATTATTTCTAAAAATACATTTTTCATAATTAACATTTTGTGACGGAATGGTAGAAACAAAAACCTTGTTTTCTCTAATTGGTGGATCAATATATACTCTTTGTATTCAAGTAGTGTAAAACTCGTGTAATACATGGATGCTTTTATTTAAAAATGTTTAATATAGTATTGTTTTCAATCTTAAATATAAGAGAGAATTTTAAAAAAATAATAAAATTGAATCAATAAAAATTAATGTAATCAATTCAAATTGTGTTGCATTCACAATCCAACCTAATACTAAACAATTTAGTTCATATTGAGTGAACGCGCCATGAGACAATTTTTTTAAAACATTTCAAAAAAATATAATTAGTTGACATTCTATTAAATAAAAAATCCAATACTCATACTCTAGATAAATTTTAACACAAAAGTTTTAAACTATGTTGACAAAAAAACAATATTTTTAATATATTATGTTTGTGGGTTCGTAGTTTTATAATTACAAAATTACGTGTAAATAGTTTTTATACTGTTAATTAATAGCCATATATCACATGATATATTTTTAATACGTCAGTATAAAGCGTTTTTAAACTATCATTCAATTACAATCGTTAGATCATTATATTTATTTGACTTTTATCATAATTATTTAAAGTCATGTTTATAAATAGTTGTGATGTGTGAATAATATAAAACTTTTTACAGTGACCGGCAATGCATGACAATTAAACTTTTTCACAAATTAATTTTTTAAATCCATTGATATATATTTTAGAAATGATTTTTGAATAGATTGTAGTAATATTGTGTACATTCCACGGTATGTTTATTACAATACTAAATTAAAAAAGTGTTCTTGTAATTTTCAAAAAAAAAATAGAACAACTATATACACATATTATGTCACCAAAAATTCTATTGTTGATAGAGTACTTGAACCAATATTGACATAATTATAAATTTATATGTACATTGAACAATTAACGATAAATTATATTAACAATAACACACCGATAGATTATGATTATTAATATAGTATTTATTATGATTAAAATAAATTTAATTATTTAAATTATATAACATTTACACAATTGTAGTTAATGTGAAATTACAATTATACAAAATTAAGAATGATTATGCTTTAAGTCGTTTAAAATAATTTTATCTTTATCCAAAATAGAACTCTTAACATTTTTAATTTCACAACCTTTACATTTCATTGTTTCATCTTATTATCTTGTTCTTTTCAGTGAAATGTGCAAGTGGGCCATTTGGAAACAGCATGTAAAAACGTTTTTGATTTTTCTACCTTCTTTCTTTGGGCCTTTGAATTTCACCTTTTCTTATTAGCCTATCTGTTGTAAGCAATTTATTTCAACCCGAAATTTAAATTGAATCTTTTTTTTTTTGATAAAAAAAAGTGTTTATTCTCTCATCTTAATATTTTCAGATAAGTAATATTATTGAAACACAAAATTTGATACAAAATGAGACACAAATACAATATCTTATAAAATACAAAGAGATCACGTATTGTATTCAATAATTCTATTAAAACACAAAATTTATTTGTGTTACAATACATAATATTGTATGTGTCTCATTTTATGTGAAGTTTTAAGTTTCTATAACATTACTTGTGTTGTATTTATGTTATAATACATAATATTGTATTTGTGTCTCATTTTACGTTACAATACATTAACGTTCTAAAATACACAAAAATACATGTGTAAAATACATCTATAGATTAATCAATTTGAATAAAATTTGGGAGTTTTTTTAGAATAATTGGATGAGAAAAGAAACTTTCAAAACAAATTGAAACCTTTTTTTAGTTTTTCTTTCCTTTTAACGTTACAAGTTTGGTTGGTCCATTTTCTTTATGGGCTTTGGACCCAATATCTTAATTTGTAGTTTTTTGTTTTGTAAAATACAACATAGAATTTTCTACTTGTTACCTCCTCCTGAACCTCTCACCCCAATATATTTAAAGAGATTATTTTACTCCTTTTATTATATATAAAAATAGGAAATTCCATAATAAGAAATTTCAGAAGTTTAGATATTTTTGAAATAGAATAGGAAATTTCATAAAAATAATGTCGTTATTTTGAAACAAAAATTACATTTGAAAAATTTGAGTAAAATTCTAAATTTTCGAAACTTTCATCTCTCTAGAAAGTTTTGAAATGTAAAATCATGTTTCGAATTTACATTTTGGTTTTCGAAAGTTCTAAAAAAAAAGGTATTTCGAATTTTTGAAAGTTCTGAAATTTTTGTTAAAGGTAGTTGCAAAATTTTTAAATTAATTCAAATTTTTGAACTTTTTTGATTAATTTGAAATATTGGAAACGTAATTTCCAGTTTTTTTTTTT
>JBBPBP010000003.1:5418527-5438103 GCA_037974735.1 Cicer chorassanicum
ATTGATAATCTTAAATTAAGATTTATGTGTGTTAAATTATATTATATTTTATTATGGATTTTTTATTATTTTATTTTTCATCTAATTATTACTTTTGAATTGTATATGTATTTTCCATCTAATTAAATATTAATATATGATTTTAAATGTCTATGTTAATGTTACCTAACATTTTGAAAATATATATAAAGTTAATAAAAGAAATAGATAGTATCAAATTTATATTTAGTGTAGAATTATATTTTTCTCCATTAAGTTTGTTATGATTGGTGTGTTGCCTATTTTAATTTTGGGGTGCATTGAAAAATAGTGAAGGCTCAGTGTTAATATTCTAGTAGTTATTTTACTTTAGTTTTAGTGGCCAGAGGTGTGACTTAAGTGTGATAGTGCATGATCTTATTTTAAAATGAGTAACATTAAGGTTTATTGGCTTAATTTATTTCTCCTCAAAATATTGATATAAATTGAAAATAGGCATTCACAATAGATTGTTATAATTTAGGAAGAGACATATTGAAATAGTCTTGATGAGAACAACAACTTCCTTAACTCTACAAAACAAAATCGGCTCCCTTCCCTTCACACTCCCTCAGCACTCATCCTTACCATTTGGGATAAAGAACAAGAAGAAAACAAGAGAGACTTAGGGACTTAGGAGAATAAAATGAAAGAAAACATAGGTGGTTGTGATAGAAAAAAAAATAGAAAAACATGTTTCGATGGTGAATGGTTGTGCAAGGAACTTGCTCCGATTTCGTTCGAATTTTAGTGTGAATCGAGTTGAACAAGAGTTTGTGGCGCATAACTCTAAAAACAACTTTGATAACGGTAAGGACATCACTCAATTCGCTTTTCTACTTGAATTATATGTGATATAAATGCACTGTGATGTTATGTATTGGTTTTGCTTGTGTGTTATCTCCAAAATATTTGTGTTATATGAATTGCCTGTTTTTGAGTGATATCCTGAGATTAAACAATTTGCGTATTTTGAGTGGTAACAGGGGTTACTCAAGCTGATGCCTTTGTGTCTAAACTAGGTTGATTAAGAACAAGGTTGAATGATTTTGGACACTTTGATTGAGTGATCTATTTTGTCACTCACTAAGGTGATGACATTCATGCATGCATTGGTGGCCTGAACGTAGTCACAAGTATGTGACGATAGTTTGTCGAAAAGGAAATGTGATTCAGAAAAATACTCAACGGTGGGGTACTGAACACGAAACTCTAGATTGATTATGATCGTATTTTTTTCAGATTGAGTTTGTAAATTTTTCATGTTGATTCTGTTCGTATTTTGTTCAGATTGATAGTGTTCATATTTTGTTGTAGAAAAATCTTGATTAAATCTTCTTCAAATCTTGACCATATCTTCTTTTCACTTTGCTCAAAGATTTTCTTCAATTATAAATCTGAATTAAATTTTATTTTAAATTCTTTTCAATTATAAATCTGAATCAAATCTCATTTTAGATATTTTCAATTATAAGTCTGAATCAAATCATTATATTGAAAGATATTATCATCTTTATGAAAAGGATGTTAAGGTCTTCTCTTGCATAACATAACTTAGTGTTGGATTAACATATGAACCAGGTTTTCATCGGGTGATAAGTACTTCGATATACTAATTATTGTTGGCTAGTCTCTGATAAATTGGTGATTTAGAAACCAAATTGTTAACAATTTCAAGGACTAAATTTGTTGTAAGTGTATTATCTAGTAGAATTAAAGAAATATTTAAAATGGTCGTTGCAATTTACATTCCTCCATCAAACTAGTTCTAAAGTTGTTTTGTTAGATTATTGTAATCCAAAATTTTCAAATTTAGACACAATTTTGGAGTTTTTTTAACATCAAAAAACTGGTTCTTATAATTTTAGAGATTACACTAGCGATTGATTCACGTATTTTACTATCCTTCCTCCTAATTGATCTTCAATTTATGTGATTATGAAATTTGTTGCGACTCCTTTATAAATTGATGATTTAGGAATCAAATTGTCCACTAATGTTTTCGAGGACTAAATTGGTAATTTCAAAGACTAATTAGTCTTTTTAATCATAAACATTTGTCTCCTGAAATTAATGAAAATTCAAAATGATCCTTAAAGTTTTCAGGAATCCGAACCTTATAATTTTAGAAATTAAATTGGTGATTGATTCACACTCATTTTAATATTCTTCTTCAGAATTGATACTATATTTACATGAGTATGAAATTTTATTAGGTTGATTTAAGAGGAAACATCTTTGCTTTATTGGTTGCACATCCATTAAGCTCGTTAATCCAAGAAAACATTTGATAAGTAAAAGTGAAGCGCTTGACATGTTTAACATTTTTGTAACTGAAATAGAAAATCAATTTAGTAGAAAGATTAGGAGGTTTTGTAGTGATAGAGGAATCGAATATGATTCTAGTTTGTTTAATGATTTTTATAATCTACATAAAATTATACATGAAACAACTACATCATATTCGCCTGAAATGAAGGACAAAACAGAAAGAAATAATATAACTCTTACTAAACTACTTGTTGTTATTATGCATAACTCTGGGTTACATCTCATTGGTGGGGGGAAATTTTATTGACTGTTTGCTTTGTTTTGAATAGAGTTCTCAAATCTAAAAAATACATATAAGATTTTTAAGAAAAGATAACGCAACTTATCTTATTTTTGAACTTGGGGTTGTCTGATTTATGTCAAAATCCCTGATCCCAAGCGAGTTAAGCTCGCCAGTAGAGCCTATGAATGTGTATTTATTGGGTATGTAGTAAACAACAAACGTATATGTTTTATAACCTAAACTCTAAAGTGATCATAGAGTTAAATGATGTTGACTTTTATAAAAATAAATTCCTTTTCAAATCAAGAAATAGTGGGGGCACCAGAACAAGTCATGTTCTCGTGATTAAGAACACTTAAAGCAATGACTAAGGTGAAATAGAACCTCTAAGAAGTAAGAGAGCAAGAATTGCTAAAGATTATGGACCCAAATATATGGCCTATACATTAGAAGTGGATCCTACAAATCTTCAAAAAGCCTTGTCGTATTTGGATGCAGATCTATAGCAAAAAGCTATAAACGATGAGATGGATTCTCTTGAGTTTAACATGACTCGCCTTGTAGCCCAAGGTTTTAGACAAAGAGAAAATATAGATTTATTCAACACTTTTTCACTGGTCACTAGAATTACATTCTTTATGCTACTAGTACTAATTTCATTAGCTACTATTCATAACTTGGTGGTACACCAAATGGATGTCAAAACTTATTTTTTAAATGGTAACTTGGAAAAAGAAATCAATATGCAGCAACATGAAGGTTTTGTTATTCATGGACAATAAACCAAAGTTTGTAAGTTAGGTAAGTCTTTGTATGGTCTTAAACAAGATTCTAAGCAATGTCATGAAAAAATTGATAACTTGATTACATTGAATGAGTTTAAAGTAAATGAAAGTGACAAATGTATTTATTACATATATAAAAAATGGCATTTGCACTATCATATGTCTCTATGTAGACGACTTACTCATATTTGGTTCAAACATTCATGATGCGAATAATGTGAAATCATTGTTGTGTAACAACTTTGATATGAAAGACCTCAGAGAAGTGATTGTGATTCTTGGAATCAAGATTATTAGGTCAGAAAAGAGAATTTCTTTGGATCAATCTATTTTTTTGAAATGATCTTAAAGAAATATTATTACTTTGACTGTAAACCTGCTTGCACACCATATGATCCAAGTGCAAAACTTTTCCAAAACACTAATGAAGGTTTTAGACAAACTAAATATGCAAACATCATTGACAACCTCAGGTATGCCACTAATTGTACTAGACCCGACATTGCCTACATCTTGAGATTATTGTGCAAGTTTACCAGTAGACCTAGTATGGAGCATTGACATGCTATTGAAAGAGTCATGAGATACCTCAAAAGAACCATGAATCTCGGATTACATTATCAAATATCGATGTCAGTTGTGTTGATCGACTGCGATAGTACCGCAATCATTATAAAAATTTAGAATTGTTATTAGAACGGTAAGAGACGATAGATACATGTACACACAACATAGTTAGAGAGTTACTCTCAAAAGGAGCTACTGGAATGAATCATATTTGCACTGATGAAAACTTAGCAGATCATTTGATGAAATGATTAGCTAAAGAAAAAGTCTTAAACATGTCATATGAGTTACTCATGATGGTCGCACGACATAAAAGACTAGAGATCCCAAGAATTAGGTTCAACGGGTAATAACAAGTCAAGAAGTAATATGAGATGAACATGTTATTAAAAATTAGAGAATCATGATTCTGAAGCTATAAGGTAATAGAAACTCTTAATGAGATCTATACTCTTTGTGGAGTGAAATACTTAGATACATCAGTACCTTTGATAGACTATACTATGTGAATGTGGAAGTGCGGTCGCTTCCTATGAAATTTCGAGGCAAAATTCCTAGAGCGTTCACTATACAGGATAAATATATAAAGCCATTAATACACAAACTTTTAGGAATACACCCTATGAAAAGGTTGTATGTGGGTTTGATGTTAGATATAGAGTTCAAGACTATCAGTCACTCTTGTTGAATCTGAATCTTACTTACAATGCAAAGGTTCAACTCGAAAGACACATATGTTTATGAACAATCTTACACAACTGTTTGACGCTATTTTTAGAAACACTTGTTTAAATTCAAGTAGGAGATTGTTGAAACTTATGGAACTTAACCACTAAGTGTTGAATCTTAGAGCTAGTGTTGTGTGAACTGAAGAAATGAAACAAGTCCCACATAGGAGGGATATCACACACTAATATTATTTATAAGGATGAGGTATGACTTTGGGGTGTGTCTCAAGGGGTACCCTATTTTGTGAAGGAGAGAACACACTCAAATCGACCGTTACACGCATGCCCTCAACTCGATTGGGTCGGGCTTAGGCTTGGAATGTGTGGTGTATTATTTTTTAGTACTCGAAATTTTTTATTTTTTAATGGGTACTTTTTTCTCTCTCTTCAAAATTTTCAACATGTTTTTGTTTGTGTGTGTTGACCGAGTCCTCCATTATGTTCCATTTCTCCTCATTAATTTTTACGTGACCGAGTCTTTCTCCACCTTCCTTTGATTTTGCAAGTCGGTTTCTCTATGGACTGATTCGTTTTCAAAGAACTAGTCAAAAACCGCTCGCGCAAAATTTGATCAGATCGGTTGCAGAATTCTTCTATAAATAAAGGACTCTACTCAGTTCACAAATAACACCAAAACACAGAAAAATTCCAAAGTTTTCTCGCTTATCTCTTTTCTGCTTCGCCCCACATTTTCTTTTTGTTCCTTTATTCAAAAATGTCCATGTAGATTTTCAAGTGGTGATTGTACCATATTTTTTAGTGGCCTTAACCGTCATATTTAGAGGGTGTAATTCTAGAACAATTTTCTACACTGGAGTAAACCGATACAATTGGATTATTTTATCTTGAGGACACCGTGATTAATCGTCTGCCTTGCACAATTTTGGACAATGCCGCAAAATGTATTAAAGAGAGCGACCTAGTCTGCGACTCAACCCAGTAATATCTTCGGTGATTAAAAATTATTTTTCAAAACAGTTTTTCGAAACTCAAAAACAAGCAAGATACAAAACAAGCTATTGAAATTTTCTCAAGAAAAGAATGAAAAAACAAATGAATAAGAAATGGAGAAGGTGATTGCAGATCAAGATTTTCTCGGATAATAACTATGATTATCCCTTCAAAGTAGATTTCATGGTTCTAATATGATATTAAAAAGTACAGTAGAATTCAACTAAAAGAGAAATGATTAAAATAATTAAAAAATATTAAATTACTTAGAATTGATTCAATATAAAAATTTAGTTACAATAAATATATAATACACCTTATATAATAATTATAACCGAAACTATCAAGTCATGACAACCTTATAATCAAAACTAATCAACTTATAACTAACTTATAACAATATATAATAAGCTGAACTAAAACTTCATGATTCGTGATTGTGCCTTGGAATAATATTTTATTACGAAGATTCCATATGACCACACTACAATGCTTCAAATAAAATACCTGTCCTTATCCTTTTTCTTACCCCTTAACACGCCCCAAACTAACAACAACAAAATCAACACCCCAATCCATCCACATTTAGACAACCTCCAAATATTATAGGCAAATGGATAAGAGAAGAAAGAATGACTCTCAGTCATCCTTAAGAAATCAAAAAACACATTTTTTTTTTAAATGCTTCCCATCAAATATGCCACATCTCGTAAGTAAGCGGTCTAACAACAATCCCCACACAAACACAACAATTTTGAAAGGGATTGTTCATTGTCCTCCATATAGACTATCTTGATGCATATTCTACATAAAATTACATTGTTGACATTAATCTTGATGCATCTTATTTATATAGAAAATAATAATTAATGTTAAAATTTATAGATATAATTTATAAGATTTAGTAACGTTTTGAAAGAAAATTTATTTAGTAAGACATTATTAAAAGAGTATAACTGCTAGTGTAATTGTAAGTGTATCTCTTTAGTTATAAATTTATCTTATAAAAGGATCCCGGTCCATGGAGGAGAAATAAAATGTGAACGAAAAAATAATGCAATTAAGGACGGAGATGGACAAAAGGAAGAAGAAAATTAGCAAAAACTAGCAGATACACTTGAGTTGTCTGTTTATTTTGTCCGCAAAAACCTGTTCGCAGATTTTATTCTCAAATACTCATACAATTTTTTTCATCCTTAATTTTATCACATGATTAAGATTGATCCTCCTTGATTAACAATCACTTAATTGATCTTCAACTGTATTACAATTAAATGATAATTATTTTTGAAACTATAAATTATTGCATGATCAAACAACTTAGCGTTCCAACAATTCAACTTTTTTGTATTTTACATTTGTCTTGAATTTAAACAATTTGCATAACCAACTTTGAGTTATTATAGGTAAAAAAAACACCAATGACCAAATGTGTTAGTAATATTAGTACAGTGATCGATAATTAAACTAAAATAAAGGAATTCAAGTGGAACGATACTTACTCATAGTGTGGTTTTAGCGCAATCTACCTAGTTTTATTTTTGCCAACAATGCTAGAATTTGCTACCTTCGATTCATAAAAAAAAAAAAAAAAGTCTCTATCATGTTGAACACAGAACTAGAGTAAGTGATTACTTTATATTAATCATAATGCTTCTATTTATATATTAATTATTTTACATATTTCACCTTTATTTATTGAACAGTTCATTATAACATTACGGTGACATTTTTGTTCTCCATTTCTTGTAAAAGCAAACAAAGGCAACAACAGTTGTATAATATCATTATTTTCCTTCTGTTCCTGTAAAACAAAATTTAAAGGTTAAAGAGAGATAAATTAACAAGTGCTAGAAACATAAGAGTAACAAAATATTCAAATAAATTATAAATGTAGAAGTAACAAAATTATTGATCAACTTAACTCTTTAAAGATTGCAGTAACAATTAGTCTAGATTGCAGTAACAATTGTTCCAGTGGCACCGCTTAACTGTAGGTGGGATACATTTATTTAAACAATCTTCATCCTTAGTACAATGACGATCTTCTATATTAATGTAAAACACAAAATAATATTAATTTAAAAATGATGAAAGGTTGTATATGAAATATAGAATAAATTTTGAGAATGAAGAGGAAAAAAAGACTCACCGAAGCCTTCGGTTAAAACAAGAAAATGGAAAACAATTAGGATCACAACATAAACAAATTTATGAATTGTAGCCATATTTTTTTATGGAAAATTGTTCGATCAATTTATAATTTATAATGTCAAAAGTCATGATCTGTTTATGTCAATCAAATAGTTTTTAGCTCTTACAGTATCCCAATAAGTGCTTCTTAAAAAATTATACTCCACAATGAGTAATCCAATTACCATTTTGTACGTATAAAGAAAATTATATAAACGGAAAAAAAAAAGAATATAATCCAATTACCATTTTGTACATAAAAAGAAAATTATATAAACGAAAAAAAAATATTTTTATTAAAACATCTTTATTAAGTACTATTCTGGAATTAAATATAAATAAAAAGAGTAATTGAAATATTGTATATTTGATCTTAATTTTTAACTAGATATATCATTTTTTTAACCATCATTTTTGCTTATATTTTATCTCGGATGGAGTATTTATGTGTTTACCGTTACTATTAATACAAATCATGAAAAATATTGAATTAAAAGTGATGTATATAACAGGGGTACACTTAAAAAAAGTAACTAATATATGTTACATTGTAAATTAAAAAGAGTAGTTAATTCATTTTGAGACATTTGTTTTTTTACAATTGAATCACTCGTTATAAGATGGTAAGAGTAGTCGTTATTAATTATATGTCTTTTGATTATATTCATTGGTGGTAAGATTGAGTTCATTCTTTATTTTATCTCTTTCATTATTTTTTTTCCTATCTGTTAGCCTTTCATGATTAGCAAGCACAAAATTCCAAATTAGATAAATAATGTTGAGCAACGATACCGCATAATATTTTTTTTTGTCTATAGATGAGATTATATAACTATTAGTAGAAATTACAGTGAGGTTTCATGTTCGAATCTAGAACATGATATCCAATCTAACAATATCAACATTTGTTAGTTGAATTAGAATTTAAGGACAACGCATAATATAGTTTTTAATGTAACTAAATTTTGTTTGTTTAAATAATTCATGAATGATATGTAACAAAATACATTTTTAATTTTTTTTAACAAAAAATACTGTTTATTTATTATTTTAAAAAAAGATATATTATTTTTTTAAAAAAAAGTAGTATTTTATTATTATAGATGTATAATTTATTATAGTTGTAAATGTATAATTTGTTAAAAAAAGTATTAGGCCAATTGGATGAATATCTATCAACTAAAATATGTTAATGGACAAATTGAATTGTGTTTTATGTTTAATGGATGAATATAATTTGATATTTTTCTACTAATCTTTAGTGGATTTTAATGGATTGTTTCAATCCATCTATTACCATATCAATTTAAATCCATCTATTTTGCCATTTCTAGACACAACATTTTCACATTTATTTAAAATATAAATTAAAATAGAGTGCCACATTTTAGGTTGGTTACATAAATGACTTAAAAATACCGTGTTTGAATGGGACACTAAACAAAAAAAAAATCCTTAATTATACGTTTAAGATTTTGATTATCTTGTGATCTAACATGCCCTTTCGAATATTTTAATATATAAATAGGATTTAATTTAAGTTTAAGCTCTTCACTCTTAAAAATAACAAAGTTATCACTCAAAATTAAGCATAAAAAATGTTATGTTTACTAAAAAAGAAAGAAAAATTGATGTTAAATACAAGGACATTAAATCCTTGAAAGTCAATTCAATAACCTTGATGTTAAAGTCATCTCAAGAATATTGCATTTGAGATTTCATTTATAAATAAGAATAATTGAAGGATAATATGAACAACATTCTATATAGTACCATGCAAAAGAAATATATCATAAAAACTTTGTTTAATAAACAAATATGCCAACATTATTTTTGGATTGCATTTAGACCAACGAAAGAGAATCAGTTCATTGGCTTATAACGTGGCTAGTAACACAAGAAAAAAAAAGGATAAAGTCTCAAAAAGGTTAGCAAAAGATAAAATATGAACAAAGTGGTTAGAAAGGCTCAAGGTACCAAACAAAAATATCTGAGTGTATAGATAAATCATAAGTAATGTCATTAAAAATTGATGCAAGTTCTGAAGAAATAACACATGTCTGGATAATCACACATGAAGAAATTACAATGTTTAGGCTCCAAACTTCACAGTTAGGATAAGATAGAGAATTATGAACAATCAGAACAATGTCAAACAACTCAACATAGTTTCTTCAAAAATTATCACAAGAACTCCACAACAACCAAACAATTATTATGGAAAATAATTCAACATAAGAGACGTAACACAATGCTCAAAATCAAATTTCACATAATAACAAATGACATGACAGAAGCTTCAAGTTGTTCAAACTTCATCAGCATAATGCAGTTCACACAATTTTTTTAGAAAATAAATTCAAATAAAAAAAATTATCTTTACAAATTACATATGGTTGCCTTTCATGAAGCACTTCTTTAACAATAAAAGAAGAGCTTTGATAACTTATATACAAAAACAAATGAATGATGTTTATTGGCTTATGCTTTTGCTCTTCATGTTTAGCAAAACATCCCTATTTATAGGTGAAGAAACCTTTTGATTGCTTGTAGAAAATAAGAGTTGTTAGGCACACCAATATATGCAAAAAGCAATCCCTTTGACGAGTTGTCCTCACTTTTAGTGAAAAACAAGGAGAACGTGAAGGTGCGAACACGAGATGGATGGTTGAATTGTATTTGCACAAAGTTTATAACTTTTTGATAATTTATAAATAATTACAAATTAGTTTGGTTTTGGTGACTTACTTGGCGTAGAAGCAATCGGATTTAGAGGCAACAAGCAATGAAAGCATAAATAATTTGACGCGTAGAATTATCTTAGTTCACCACTAACTTGGCTACATCTAGTCCCCTCATTCAGAAGGCTTTAATCCACGAATTCAAAAACCTTGAATTACAAAGCACCTGATTCTCCAAGCCAGTCTTCCCAAACAACATGACAACCCCAGACTTTTGAGGAACTAACCACCTTGACCCTACAAGCCAAGTCTTCTCCTAACAACCTGACAACCCCAGATTGAAGAAGGAACTAAACCACTATCGGATTGGATACAAGAGATTGAAACTTGAGTAGTTGTTTCTAACAAAGCTGATAATAGGAATAACTCTCACATTATAAGAAAAGAACACTCAAAAATATTTCTAACCTGAACAAGTGTTTCTCTCTTTGAACTCTAAGATGAATTGAGAACTTTGAACTTGAGTTACTCTTTTTCTGCTTTTCGATGCTTTTCTCATTGAGCCTTGAGTGTCTATTTATAGTGAAAATTTGGACTTCAATTTAGTCCTTATTTTCTGAATTGTATCTTGTTTAGATTGAGTTTGTAAATTCTTCAAATTGATTCTGTTCCTATTTTGTGTAGTCTGACTTTGTAAATTCTTCAGAATGATTTTGTTCCAATTTTGTGTAGATTGAATTTGTAAATTCTTCATATAAAATATTCTTCAAATCTTCATTAAATGTTGATCAAATATTCTTCAAATCTTCATTAAAATGTTGATCAAATATTCTTCAAATCTTCATTAAATGTAGATCAAATATTCTTCAAATCTTCATTAAACGTTGATCAAAAATTCTTCAAATCTTCAATTAAATGTTGATCAAATATTCTTCAAAACTTCTCAAAATGTTCTTCAAATCTTCTTCAAATCTTGACCATATTTTCTTTTCAACTAGGTCAAAGATTTTCTTCAATTATAAATTTGAATCAAATCTTATTTTAGATTTTCATCAATTATAATTTTGAATCAAATCTTATTTAAGATTTTCTTCAATTAAAAATTTTGAATCAAATCTTATTTTATATTTTCTTCAAAAACATGAATCTTCTTTCATATTGGTTGAAGTCAAATATATTGTTCTCATAAAACACTTTTGTTAACATCAAAACTCTATATGTAAAACCAACTTGGTTCCAACATAACGTTCTCTTCATGAGAAGAACGTTCTTCTGCTTTTTATGAAGGATGGGTGGTTGCGATATATGAAACTTGTGCCACCTTAAAATCGTTTACTATAATAGCACAGGAAAATAAAAAAGTGATAACTGACATATGTATTTGCTTGTACTTGGTTTTGTCTTTTACAACTTTGCAAGTGGGAAAACAATGAGAATGTTCTCTTCAAAATAAGTAGAACGTTCTTCTCGAAGGCAAAACGTTCTCTTGCTTTTTGTGAGAAGCAGGTTGTCTTGAAATCTTCAGATTGTGTCGCCTCTATAATGATCATTGTAGCAGCTTTGGAAAAATGCAAAAGGTGTTAGTTACCTTTTGTACTTGTTTATACTATATTTGTCGTTTAGTGACTTGCAAGTATTAAGAATGATAAGAATGTCCACTTAAAGTCATGGGACATTCTTGGAGTGTCAAAGTTTGAGTTGTTGGGCTCTTATTTGCCTAAAAGAAATCCAAAATCGTGTTGGTATCATTGTTGGATGAAACAAAGATTTTATGATATGTTCCTTGAGCATCGTACCATAAAGAATGTTATTTACATTATCCTTCAATCATTTTTGTTCATAAATATCATCTTAAATGCAATATTCTTCAGATGACTTAAATATCAAAGTGTTTCCTTGTCCCTCACTGAGTTGAGTTAAATGCATTTAACGTGCTTAAATTCATTTCTTGAATTTTGTTTGTTCTCAATATGCAATTGCACTTTGTACCTCTTTGTTGGATTGTATTGCTTGAACTATCAGTTACAATATCCTATCATGTGATCAAAGAACCTATCATATATTCTATGATTGTAATTTATTGTTAATCTTAAATGATTGTAATCTCAAATCATTAATCATACAAGCTATTAATGTATGTTTAAAGAAGTGATCAAATTTATGTATGTTTGGTTTAGGTTTCGAATGACTTATTTTCATGTTTGGTAGCCTTGCTTTAGTTCATTACAACTTTAATTAAATTCGCTATTGAAGTAGGATGGTTGATTGTAGTTTGACTCTAGAGAAGGAGAGGGTTCGAGATAAGATAATGAATATAATTGCAACTAGTGAAGATCGGAAGATAATAAGAACGAGTCTTAAAGCCTTTTTCGAACTATGTTCTAAATTACAACAAAAGAGAAGAGGAAGTTTGGAAGCTTTTGGAGGAATTGCAAGTGGAGAGTCATATGTTCACTCGAGCATATGTTTTTCTTCTTGATCATCTTGAGAAGGTCAGAGGTTTACTTGAAATAATTTTTACTAGAGTTTATATTCAATTTGATAAAGCATATAACAATTTTTATTATTACTATTGTTTTAATTAATAGATGAAAAAAGTGTACATTTAGATATTTTTTTGAAAGAAATCTATAATTTTTTTTGTATTTTTAAAATTATTATAAATATTGAAATGAAAGAAAATATATTTTTTATAAGATAAAAAGTTTAATTTAATATCATTTTATCAACTTTTTTTATTAAAATTGTCAACTTTTTAAGAATTTTTTTAAACAAAATCAGAATTGTTTATAAGATAAATCATAAAATGGGAGACAAGATACTCATTTAAAAATGAAAATGGATAGAACAGTAAAAATATCACGGAAGACTTCAATTGTTTTTTATACCCTCCCACCTCCTCCACTTAAAGCTCTCAAACATATCCTAAAGAAATAAAAAGATATAAAAAGTATCGCACAACATATTAGTGTGTAAAATAAAATGCGTTAAATACAAAAATGTTTTTTATTACTTCCCTAATAGAATACACTTTTTCAAACTGTGGTTTTAATGCAATCTATACTTAGATTTGTTTTTTTTTTGCCAATAGTGCTAGAATTTGCCCCTAGTTTCGTAAAAAAAAAACATGTCATCACCAACGTAGAAGTAGAGTAAATGATTATTTTATTTAATAATTTATTTATTATTTTACTCACTGTATTATC
Source organism: Cicer chorassanicum (assembly GCA_037974735.1). Lineage (NCBI taxonomy): Eukaryota > Viridiplantae > Streptophyta > Magnoliopsida > Fabales > Fabaceae > Cicer > Cicer chorassanicum. The sequence continues at coordinate 5,432,211 of JBBPBP010000003.1, forward strand.
TTTATTTATTAAAGCAGTACATTTAGTATTGCAGTGACATATTTGTTCTCCATATATTGTAAAAGTAAACAGTGGGGACAATACTAGCATAATATCATTGATAAGCTTCAATTCCTTTAAAACAAAATTTAGAGGTTAGATAGAGATAAATTAAAAAGTTCGAGAAACATAAGATTAATAAAATGTTCAAATAAATTATAAATGTAGAAATAACAAAATTATTGATCAACTTACTCTTTAGATATCACAGTAACACAGATTGTTTCTGCATCGAGAAACATGAGGTGGAACACTCCGTGGACAATCTGAGTCCTTATAACATTGGATTGCTATATTAATGTAAAACAAAAAATAATGTTATTAAAGGAGGATGCAAGATTGTGAATAAAATATATAGAACAAATATTGATAATGATGAGAAAAAATATTTACGTCTGCCTTCGGTTACAACAAGAAGATGGAAAACATTTAGGATCATAACATAAACAAATTTGTGAATTATAGCCATTTTTTTTTTCTCTCTTTTACGTACTTGTGGCAAAGAGGAAATTGTTTGATCAATTTATAATGTAAAAAACTCCATGCATGCTCTGTTTATGTCATTTTTTAATCTACTTTTAATTTTTTTTACTCTTTGTTAATTTTTCAGGATAAACAAGGGATAAAATCCCAAAAGAAAATAATATGTTGAAATATTTTAGGACGTACATTATAAACATCTCGTACATAAGAGGGAGGGATTAAAATATATATATATATATATATATATATATATATATATATATATATATATATATATATATATATATATATAAAATTTGGAAGTGGGTTGTCTTGAAATCATTATATTGTGTCAGCCTCTATAATGATCATTGTAGCAGCTTTGGAAAAATGCAAAAGGTGTTAGCTACCTTTTGTACTTGTTTATACTATATTTGTCTTTTAGTGACTTGTGTAACACTCCAATTTTTATAATAAACTATTTTGTTAATGAAGTAGGATTTTAAATAATTAATTTTGTGTTAAAATTATTTTAGAATATATGTTGATTAATTTGATGATTAATTTTCTTTATATATGTGTTTTCTATGATGTGCTATTCTTGTACATATTTGACTAAATGAGTTATATAAACAACAAATATTATATTATATTATATTATATTATTTTATATATTTTTCTAAAAATAATAGTATTTTAGTGTAATATTTTAAAGAATAAAATTTAGTCGATTTTACGTGGATATGCGTGTACACAATTAATGTGATATTTTTATATGTGTTTGACTATTTAAAAGATTAATTACTTTAATTATTTTATTTTATAAAATATTAGTTTCGAAATATTAGTAATATTTTAGTAATTAAATTGTGTTTAATAATAATAATAATAATAATAATAATAAAATAATAATAATAATAATAATAATAATGAAAGAAAAAGAAAAAAAAACAGAAGAACAGAGAACTAGCATCGTCTTCTTTGTTCACGCCGCCTCCATAACTGTTTTCTTCTCCTTCTTCTTTCGTCGACCATGACCATTATAGTGAATGTCGTGCAAAACCGAGACCACATTGTAATCGTTGTGAACTCCTCTTTCATTCTCAACCTGAATCGCAAATTGAAACGTCCTATTCCTCTTTGTCAAAAATCACACCTCCACCGTTTGATCAAGATTTCGGGCACCACGACTACTCCCAACGAAAACCGAGACCATATTTGGACTCCACAAAACACCCTCTTCTATTACCTACGCTCGGAATCACCAATCGTTAAACTTCAAAAAATGGATTTTCAGCCTCGTCGCGGCTGTGTTGTCGAATTCCGGCCAGCACGTTCATCATCCTGAAAAACTGATAGCATTTTTGGATTCCTCTCATCGAAACCTTCAAGAAGCACTACTCATTTGCGTATTTCGGCGAAGTTGACGTCAGACCCTATCGTGGCGGTCTGCTGTTGAGCCTTAGGGCAAGATTGTTAGACCTTGGAGGTATTCGGGTGGGGAACTCCTAGGTGACTTGGAGGTAGCACTCCAAATGTCGAGAGCTACCCTGCAACACACGTTTACCTCGACTGTCGCGTATATGTGTCTTGGGTTGAGTTCAGGGGATCTATGAGGACATGGCCAAATTGAATTGTCTGTCCACTTGCGTGGTGGCATAGTATCAGGCCTCCTAACCAAGTACTTCAGAGTTAGAATGGTACCAAAGATAGGTGATATTGGGTGGGAGTAATTTGTCATATTTTGTTGAGTTATGAACTAATTAAGATTTTTATAAATTCGATCGATCAATTGTGTTATTTTTATTTTTATTCGGATGTAGAAATTAATTGTCTTTAAGTTTAGAACGTGTTTTTATGTCAGAAATTTTTATTTAATAAACCTCAACTATGTTCGATATTAAAGGATTTTTTTAATCGAAAACTTTAATGCAAGCATTTTGTGTAAGTACGATGTGACGTCCTGAACCTTATAGTTTAAAATAAAATTCGTATACTCTATTTTGGAACTACTGCGTATCTCTTTCAAAACTAACGTATTTTACTTTCCATTTCAATTTGGGTTTAGGGTGTCACATTAGTGGTATCAGAGCAGGTCTGTCCAATCAGGCCGAGTGGGTTATGTGTTAGTCGTCTGCTAGTCGATTGTGAGCCAGTCGATTGTGAGCCAATTGTGTTTACCTGTGTTTCCTGTTAAGTGCTGAAACGTTTACCTATTATTCTTGTGTTAAGTGCTATGTATTTTATAATGTAAAATGTAACGCCCTAAATTTTATAATAAACTATTTTAATAATGAATTATGATTTTAAATAATTAATTTGGTGTTAAAATTATTTTAGAACAGATGTGATAAATTTCGTGATTAGTTTTCGTTATATAGGTGCTTTAGATGATGTGCTTCTATTATACATATTGGACTACACGAGTAATCTAAATAACAAATATTATATTTTATATATTTTTCTAAATAGTATTTTAGTGTAATATTTTAAAGAATAAGATTTTAGAAGATTTTACGTGTATATACTTGTACCAAATTAATGTAGTATTTTTCTGTGCGCTTGACTGATATTAAGTATGCACGTAGTTATATTTCAATTATTTATAACTATTTTCTATTTTTAGTTATTTATTTTATAAATAATTATCTCGGAATAGTAGTGATATTGGGTTTGATTTCCTTTATTTTTATATACTTGTTATGACGTGGTGATTTTATATATATTTATTATGATTTAGTAATTAATATAAAGTTTTTATATTATATTTATTTATTTTATAATTTCGACTATTATCAAATGATGGTAATATTTTAATTTGAGTATTTTGAAAAATAAGTATTAATTATAGTGATAATTTTGAATATATGTGTTTTGGTTACTAATGTATTTTAAAAGATTACTTACTTTATTTTATAAAGTAGTAGTTTTGAAATATTAGTAATTAAATTGTGTTAAAAACAAAGTGTTACTAAAATAACTTTCGTAATTGTTGGTTTTAAAAAAATAAAAAGAGTAAAATGTATTTCATGGGTTAAGCCCAAGTAAAACCTAATTAAAGAATAAAAAAAAACAAATAGAGAAAGAGAAAGGTATGCGCACGACAGGAGCTTCAAAGGAGGAATTGGAGGAAAAATAGAAGAAAATTGATACCGGCGATTGATAATTGTCTCAGAAAATTTTCTTTGTTTCCATCCAAATTTCAGTATGTTGTTTTATACATTTAGTTAGTCAATTAAACACAATTTTCCAGATTTTTAAAAACCCCAATTTCTCCCTAAAATACCCGACTTCTCCTGGTTGTAGAATTCGTTATTTTGCACCGTTCTTCTTCACCGTAAGTCCGATTTGAGTGAAACCAACGCCAAAATGACTGTGTGAAAAGTTGCTATATTATCCACTGATTGGTTTTCTGATTTATGGTAAGAATACTTGGCCGAATTTCGAAATTTATTTTAGAGTGCCTCTTGATAATTTATTTTTAACGGTTACCCATAAATTGTCGAGTTAGATCGATTGAAGGACAAAAAGTCAACGAACAAAGACTGTTTGCTCGTGGAATCGTATTCTGGTGGGAAAGCCTCGAAATAAGGTAAGGGGTGAGAGAGCGTTTGAATTCATGAGTATAATATATTGTGAGATGAACGGGAAAACCGAATTTCCCAACGATTCATCCGGGGCTTGCTACGTACGGCAGTAGCCCTTTGAGTGTTAAATTAATTAATGTGCAAATATGAAAATTGTGAGATTAAAATATGGAATAGAAATATTTATAAGGTGTTGATTGATTTAATTTCGTTAAATGTGTGGTATTTGATACTATTGTGATATTTGATTTCAAATGAATTTGTTGCATATGTTTGATTAGATAAGTTTATGTGAAGATGTTTGATTGATGATAGTGATGTTGTAAATTTGTGATGAGTTTATATGATGACGATAATTATGTATGATTAATGATGTTATAAAATTGTGATGAAAATATTGAAGTAACCCCATAATTGATGAAATAATGATGATTCTAATTTGTGTTTGAGATGACGGTCTTAATGGAGTATCATAGGCCAACGAGGGGAGAAAATAAATATTGTGAATTTGTGAAGTGGATATTATTTTGTCATCATATAGGTAGGGCCTGACAAGCCTAGTGATTCCAGGGAAGTACAACTGAATTGAGCCTGATCGTGGCGGTCTGCTGTTGAGCCTTAAGGCAAGATTGTTAGACCTTGGAGGTATTCGGGTGGGGAATTCCTAGGTGACTTGGAGGTAGCACTCCAAATGTCGGGAGCTACCATGCAACACACGTTTACCTCGATTGTCGCGTATATGTGTCTCGGATTGAGTTGAGGGGATCTATGAGGACAGGGCCAATTTGAATTGTCCGTCCACCGAGATGGTGGCATTGTATCATGGCCTCCTAACCAAGTACTTCATAGTTAGAATGATACCACATTGTGAAGTAGAGTCTAAGCTCATGCATAGCATTGCATTTTTGTGTGATTGTTTGTTGTGATTAATATGTATTGTGTGCGATGATAATTTCTTAGATGATTTGATGTTATTGTGAAATGTATTGATTTTCCTTGGTTTGACTTTATAATGTTATGTTTTTCCTTGAAGAATGTTTGTCTAATGATACGGTTTATTTATGATTAATTGCGTGTTCTCCTTACTTATATTATACTATTAACATAATATCAAAACTCACCTCCTTCGTTGTTTGTGTTTGACTGGTTTGGCCCTGCGTTTGCGAAATCGCAGTTGTTACAGGTTAATGAATCTTGAAGTTCAAGTTGGGAGGAACCTCGCTCTGATAGGTGATACTGGGATTAAGGGTTGTAATTTGTATTTTACTTATTTAATTTGAAACGACTTTTTGTATGAAAACCATATAAGTACTAGTAAGTTTTTAGAATTAAATCAAGTAATTATACTTAAATCAATTTTTATGGAGATTGCACTATTTTATAGGAGGAAAAAGTTTAAAGTGTTCCTTTTGATTTTTGAGAAACTTGATATTTTAAATTTATTATCAAAGTTTTTATTCCCTTGAAAACGTATTTGTTTTACCCGCTGCGAATTAAAGTTAAAAATTCTATTATAAATTATTATATATTATTTTGGGGTTTATGGTGTCACATAAAAAAACTCCATGCATGATCTGTTTATGTCATTTTTTAATCTACTTTTAATATTTGTTTTTACTCTTTGTTAATTTTTCAGGATAAACAAGGGACAAAATCCCAAAAGAAAATAATATGTTGATATTTTTTTTACTCTTTGTTAGTTTTTCAGGATAAACAAGGGACAAAATCCCAAAAGAAAATAATATGTTGAAATATTTTAAGACGTACATTATAAACATCTCTTACATAAGAGGGAGGGATTAAAT
>JBBPBP010000003.1:5442996-5459157 GCA_037974735.1 Cicer chorassanicum
TGATTAAATTTACATTTTTATGTTTTAGATTATATTTTATAAATAGTTTTTATATTTTTGTTTTATAAGAATAACTGAGTAAATTATTGTTCTTATTATATCCTTCTAGTTTCTAACCTAACTCATATTTATGATAGACATTTTAACTAGAGAGATATGATATGATAAAGTTTTAGATTAATTTATCGTATATTATTTATTTATCAAATATTTGATTCAGGCATAATATAATAACTTATTTTTACTATGTCTCTTATTTTGTTTACTAAATACACTTTATAATTTTGCTTATGTGGTAATGATTCGTGTGAAGAGGTGTTGATAACCAAAAGGTGGAGAACAAATGCTTATGTGAGAGGGAAAAAGGTTGATTTTCATATATATATATATATATATATATATATATATTATTAAGACAAAATTCTAAATTAATGTTTTGATGATAATTAAACAAAAAGTTGATTAAGAATTTTAATTATGATTCTATGTGTTTTGGTATTTAACATGTGTATTTGAGTGTGTTAAAACAAGTTAGGTACCAAGTATTACAAATCTTAATTCAAATCTTTAGTGGATTTTAATGGTTTGAAATCCATCTATTGTTGGGAAAAACCAGAGATAATTAGAAATAACTATCTCAATAATGCGGAATATTTTCCCCCCACCTGTGCAAATAAATGGCCAAATAGAAAATAATAATTGGCAGAAAATTAAAAGAGACAAACACAATTTTTAACGTGGAAAACTTCTCTCAAATTGAGAGAATAAAAACCACGGGACCTAGTCAAGTAAAACTTCCACTATAATAATTAATGGGTACACCAGAGTCTTCTTAATAACAATATGGAATATCAATCAAAACAATAATCTTATAACAATCTTCCACTAAAGTGGGTATACCAAAATAATTATCAGAGAAAGTAAAACTAGTTACCACCAAAGGAATTGAATTCCTTTCCTTTTCTATGGCTGCCGTGTGTGCGTGCGGTTACTGTTTTGGTTGTTTGCCTTTGCGTTTGCCTTTGCCTTAGGGATTTGAGATCCCTTTCCTTCCTTTTATTTTCCTTTACATGGGTCAAGCCCAATAAACCATATATTCTTTTTTTTTTTTTTTTTCTTTTATTTCGATAATAATAATAATAATACTAATAAACTTGGTGGGTTCCACTTCGGGAGTGATTTCACCCAACAAATCTCCCCCTCACGACTTAAGTGGGAAGGTACTGCTCAACCATGTCTGCCTTCTTTCTACAGTATATCATCTTTGACACAGGCAAGGTCTTCATCATCATATCTGAACCATTCTCATCAGTATGAATCTTCTCAATTAAAAATGATTTCATTTTCAGTGTGTCTCATATCCAATGATACCGCACCTCAATATGCTTCGACTTTGCATGAAAAGTCGGATTCTTGCTAAGATGCATTGCGCTCTGACTATCGCAGAATAACACAAACTTGTCTTGCTTAAGGCCTAACTCATGTAGAAATTTCTCATTCCACAAGAGTTTTTTGGAAGCTTCAGTTGCTGCAATGTACTGAGCTTCAGAAGTGGATAAAGCAACACACTTTTGTAATCTTGATTGCCAAGACACAGCTCCCCCTGCAAACGTTGTCATATATCCAGAAGTAGATTTTATAGAATCAAGATCACTTGCCATATCTGCATCTGTGTAGCCATCCAACACAGGTTCACCACCTCCATAGCATAAACACCCTTTGGAAGTGCCTTTTAGGTATCTGAGAATCCACTTCACGACTTGCCAATGATCTTTACCAGGATTAGAGAGAAACCGACTAACAACTCCAACTGCATGAGCAATATCTGGCCTTGTGCATACCATAGCATACATCAAACTACCAACTGCGGATGCATAAGGAACCTTCTTCATCTCTTCTTTTTCTTTCTCACTTGTAGGACATTGATCAAAATTTAATTTAAAATGAGTAGTAAGTGGAGTAGTAACTGGTTTACAATTGCTCATGTTAAACCTTTCTAACACTTTCTCAATGTAATTGTGTTGAGACAACCACAATTTATTGTTCTTCCTATCACAAGTAATTCTCATGCCCAGAATTTGCTTTGCAGGACCCAAGTCTTTCATTGCGAAAGACTTGTTCAAATCTTTCTTTAAAGATTGAATCTTTTTAGTGTCATGACCAACAATCAACATGTCATCCACATATAACAAGAGAATAATATAATCACCATCAGAGAATTTCTTGACAAACACACAATGGTCAGAAGCAGTTTTACCGTACCCATGTTTCTCCATGAAAGAATCAAATTTCTTGTACCATTGTCGAGGTGCTTGCTTGAGCCCATAAAAGCTTTTCTTCAATTTACACACAAGTTGCTCTTTACCTTTGACTTCGAACCCCTCTGGTTGCTCCATATAGATCTCTTCCTCCAAATCACCATGAAGGAATGCAATTTTCACATCAAGTTGTTCAACTTCTAGCTTCAAGCTAGCTGCTAACCCAAGCACAACTCAGATAGAGGACATCTTCACCACAGGTGAAAAAATTTCATCAAAGTCAATACCTTTTCTCTGATTAAAACCTTTCACAACCAATCTTGCTTTGTATCTTGGTTGAGAACTATTCTCTTCTGCCTCTATCTTGTATACCCATTTGTTCTTGAGTGCTTTTTTGCCATTAGGTAACTTTACCAAATCAAATGTGTGATTCTCATGCAAGGAATTCATCTCTTCTTGCATGGCCTTCAATCATTTTTCTTTATCAACATTTGTAATAGCTTCTTGATAGTACTCTGGCTATCCACTATCAGTGATCATCACATACTCGTGTGGAGGATATCTTTGAGAAGGTTGACGTTCTCTAGTAGATCTTCTCAACTCAAACTCATTTGGTGGCTCAGCTGGTACCTGCTCATCTTGGTGAGGCACATGATCATCAGTTACATTCTCATCATCTATCTGTATATCTCCCCCATCAACAAAAGTTTCTGCAGGGGGCTTAGGCGCAACATCAATGTAACTTCTGGAATTTGGTTTATGTTTCTCAGCTTTATCAAAATCTTCAATAGTCTGGTCTTCAAGAAATATCACATCTCGACTTATGATAATTTTCTTGTCAACCGGATCCCACAATCTATAACCAAATTCTTCATCACCATAACCGACGAATATACACTGTTTTGATTTACTATCAAGTTTGGACCTCTCATCTCTTGGAACGTGAACAAAACATATGCAGCCAAATACTCTCAAATGACGGTAAACGACATTTTTCCCTGTCCACATTCTATTTGGAACATCACCATCGAGTGGAATAGAGGGAGAAAGATTGATCAAATCCACTGCAGTTTTCATTGCTTCACCCCAAAAGGATTTCAATAATTTTGCATGAGAGAGCATACATCTGATTATGTCATTAATCGTACGATTCATTCTCTCTGCAACACCATTATGCTAAGGTGTCTTTCGAACTGTTTTCTCAAACCTGATTCCATGTTCTCTATAATAATCTTCAAACGGACCTCTGTATTCACCACCGTTATCTGATCGAACACATTTCAATTTCCTTCTTTTTTCTCTTTCAACACTTGCGTGAAAATGCTTGAAGACTCCAAGTACCTGGTCTTTAGATTTCCAAGGAAAGGCCCACACTTTTCTAGAGTGGTCGTTAATAAAAGTAACAAAATACAATGCACCACTAAGAGATTTACTATCCATCATACAAACATCAGTATAAACTAAATCAAGAATATTTTGCCTCCTATGAGATGTACCTTTCACAAGAAGAAATTTTTTCTAGAGTGCAAGTTTTTAGAGATGTACCTTTCACAAGAAGAAAGGTACATCTCCAACCACTAAGGACCTTTTGGTGATTTTACATATACCACCACCACCAAAGTAAGTGTGATAACCCTTAATATCCAAGCCTTTCACCGAAATCAAATTGAGACGAATATCAGGAACATTTCTAACATTCTTCAACTAAAGCTTGCAGCCAATCCCAGTTTCAACCCAAACATCTCCCATACCAACAATTTTACATACTCCTTCATCTCCCATTTTTACCATGCCAAAATCACAAACATTGTAAGATGAGAAGAAATCACGCCTAGGAGTAACATGATATGAGGCACCCGAATCAATAATCCAAGTTGAATCCTGACATGCAAGGTTTATGGAATTATCATCACAAACAATGTAGACATTACTAACAGATGCAAATGCTGTTGTATCTTTATCATTTTTCTTCTCTTTCTCTTCATCTATTTCCCTTGGTTGATCTCTCTTAAGGAATCTGCAATTTCTTTTTATGAGACCTGCTTTCCCACAATGATAGCATATCACTTCATTTCTAGCCCTTGACTTGCTACGACTTTCAAAGTTGTCGCGTCTATGGAAGTTTCTAGATTGACTTCTCCCCCGTGACTCTGTAACTAGTGCTTCTGACTTTGAGGAAGAACCAATCAAACCACGTTCCTTTCTTCGAGCTTCTTCATTCAACATACTCTCTTTAACTGTTGACATTTTCAGCTTTCCACTTGGAGCTGAATTGGTCAATGTCACAACAAGGACTTCCCAATTATCAGGAAAGGAACTCAACAATAACAACGCTTGCAACTCATCATCTAATTTAATTTCAGCGGTTGTCAACTGATTCACTGTATTCTAAAAAATACTCATATGCTTTGTATTTCACATTCACCAGCTTCTGAATCAAGAATGCTTTATTTTGCACATTCTTTCGTTTATACAACTCTTTTAATTTTTCCCACATCTTGTTAGCATCTATTCCAGTTTCAACGTGTGGATATACACTCAGATCTAACCACTGTCTAATCAACGCCACTGCCTTTCTGTTAATCTTCTTCCAGTCAGCATCAGATTTATCTATGGGTTTAGCAATGTCATCCTCAAAAGGATCATACAAATCTTTACTGTATAGCATGTCTTCCATGAGAGTCTTCCAAAGTGTGTAATTAGAATAGTTGAGTTTAATCATATTCGAACCTTTATTTTCCTCCTCCATTTAAATGCACAAATCAAATCAACCGAGCTCTGATACCACTTTGTTGGGAAAAACCAGAGATAATTAGAAATAACTATCTCAATAATGCAGAATATTTTTTCCCCACCTGTGCAGATAAATGGCCAAATAGAAAATAATAATTGGCAGAAAATTAAAAGAGACAAAGTGGAAAACTTCTCTCAAATTGAGAGAATAAAAACCACGGGACCTAGTCCAGTAAAACTTCCACTATAATAATTAATGGGTACACCAGAGTCTTCCTAATAACAATAGGGAACATCAATCAAAAACAATAACCTTATAACAATCTTCCACTAAAGTGGGTATGCCAAAATAATTCTCAGAGAAAGTAAAACTAGTTACCTCCAAAGGAATTGAATTCCTTTCCTTTTCTCTGGCTGCCGTGCGTGCGTGCGGTTACTGTTTTGGTTGTTTGCCTTTGCGTTTTCCTTTTCCTTAGGGATTTGAGATCCCTTTCCTTCCTTTTATTTTCCTTTACAATGTCAAACTAGTCAACATAGTTTCTTCAAAAATTATCACAAGAACTCCACAACAACCAAAAAATTATTATGGAAAATAAATCAACATGAGAGACGTAACATAATGTTCCAAATCAAATTTCACATAATAACAAATGACATGACAAAAGCTTCAAGTTGTTCAAACTTCATCAGCATAATGCAGTTCACACAATTTTTTTAGAAAATAAATTCAAATAAAAAAAATTACCTTTACATATGGTTGCCTTTCATGAAGCACTTCTTTAACGATAAAAGAAGAGCTTTGATAACTTATATACAAAAACAAGTGAATGATGTTTATTGGCTTATGCTTTTGCTCTTCATGTTTAGGAAAAACTTCCTATTTATAGGTGAAGAAACCTTTTGATTGCTTGTAGAAAATAGGAGTTGTTAGGCACACCAATATATACAAAAAACAATCCTTTTGACGAGTTGTCCTCACTTATAGTGAAAAACAAGGAGATCGTTCTATTCATGAGAAGAACGTTCTTCTGCTTTTTATGAAGAATAGGTGGTTGCAATATATGAAACTTGTGCCACCTTAAAATCGTTTACTATAATAGCACGGGAAAATGAAAAAGTGATGACTGACATATGTATTTTTTTGTACTTGGTTTTGTTTTTTACAACTAAGCAAGTGGGAGAACAATGAGAATGTTCTCTTCAAAATGAGTAGAACATTCTTCTCGCAGGCAAAACGTTCTCTTGCTTCTTGTGAGAAGCGGGTTGTCTTGAAATCTTTAGATTGTGTGACCTCTATAATGATCATTGTAGCAGCTTTGGAAAAATGCAAAAGGTGTTTGCTACCTTTTGTACTTGTTTATACTATATTTGTCTTTTAGTGACTTGCAAGTATTAAGAATGATAAGAATGTCCTCTTAATGTCATGGGACATTCTTGGAGTGTCAAAGTTTGAGTTGTTGAGCTCTTATTTGCCTAAAAGAAATCCAAAATCGTGTTGGTATCCTTGTTGGTTCAAACAAAGATTTTATGATATGTTTCCTTACGCATCGTACCATAAAGAATGTTCTTTACATTAACCTTCAATCATTTTTGTTCATAAATATCATCTTAAATGCAATATTCTTCAGATGACTTAAACATCAAAGTGTTTCCTTGTCCCTCACTGAGTTGAGTTAAATGCATTTAACGTGCTTAAATTTATTTCTTGAATTTTGTTTGTTCTCAATATGCAATTGCACTTTGTACCTCCTTGTTGGATTGTATTGCTTGAACTATCGGTTACAATATCCAATCATGTGATCAAAGAACCTATCATATATTCTATGATTGTAATTAATTGTTAATCTCAAATGATTGTAATCTCAAATCATTAATCATACAAGCTATTAAAGTATGTTTAAAGAAGTGATCAAATTTATGTATGTTTGGTTTAGGTTTCAGTTGGTAAATGGATGATCAAACAAAAAATGCATCAATTATCGGATGACTTATTTTCATGTTGTGTGTCTTGCTTTAGTTCATTACTAAATTAATTAAATACGCTATTGAAGTAGGATGGTTGATTGTAGTTTGACTCTAGAGAAGAAGAGGGTTTGAGATATGATAATGAAGGTCGGAAGATAATAAGAATGAGTCTTAAAAGCCTTTTTGGAACTATGTTCTAAATTACAACAAAAGAGAAGAGGAAGTTTGGAAGCTTTTGGAGGAATTGCAATTGGAGAGTCATATGTTCACTCGAGCATATGTTTTTCTTCTTGATCATCCTGAGAAGGTTAGAGCTTTACTTGAAATAACTTTTTAAATAATTTTTTCTAGAGTTTATATTCAATTTTATAAAGCATATAAATTTTTTTACTATTACTATTGTTTTAATTAATAGATGAAAAAAGTGTACATTTAGATATTTTTTGAAAGAAATCTATAATTTTTTTGTGTTTTTAAAATTATTATAAATATTGAAATAAAAGAAAATATATTTTTTATAAGATAGAAAGTTTAATTTAGTATCATTTTATCAATTTTTTTATAAAAATTGTCAACTTTTTAAGAATTTTTTAAAACAAAATCAGAATTGTTTATAAGATAAATCATAAAATGGGAGATAAAATACTCATTTAAAAATGAAAATGGATAGAAACAAAAAGATATAAAGAGTATCGCACAACATATTAGTGTGTAAAATAAAATGTGCGTTAAATACAAATGTAGAAGTAGAGTAAATGATTATATTTGCCAATAGTGCTAGAATTTGCCCCTTGTTTCGTAAAAAAAACATGTCATTACCAATGTAGAAGTAGAGTAAATGATTATTTAATTTAATTATTTATTTATTATTTTACATCACTGTATTATCTTAATTTAATATATAATATTGCAGTGACATATTTGTTCTCCATATATTGTAAAAGTAAACAGTGGGGACAATACTTGCATAGTATCATTGATAAGCTTCTATTCCTGTAAAACAAAATTTAGAGGTTAGAGAGAGATAAATTAAAAAGTGCGAGAAATATAAGATTAATAAAATGTTCAAATAAATTATAAATGTAGAAATAACAAAATTATTGATCAACTTACACTTTAGACAGATTTCTTCACACAGCTTGTTTATGCATTGATAAAGACGAGGTGGAATACGTGGACAGTCTGAGTCCTTATAACATGGGAATCCTATATTAATGTAAAACACAAAATAATGTTATTAAAGGAGGATGCAAGATTGTGAATAAAATATATAGAACAAATATTGAGAATGATGAGAAAAAATATTTACGTGAGCCTTTGGTTACAACAAGAAGTTGGAAAACAATAAGGATCATAACATAAACAAATTTGTGAATTGTAGCCATTTTTTTCTCTCTTTTACGTACTTGTAGCAAAGAGGAAATTGTTTGATCAATTTATAATGTAAAAAACTCCATGCATGCTCTGTTTATGTCATTTTTTAATCTACTTTTAATTTTTTTTTACTCTTTGTTAATTTTTTAAGATAAACAAGGGACAAAATCCCAAAAGAAAATAATATGTTGATATTTTTTTTACTCTTTGTTAGTTTTTCAGGATAAACAAAGGACAAAATCCCAAAAGAAAATAATATGTTGAAATATTTTAAGACGTACATTATAAACATCTCTTACATAAGAGGGAGGGATTAAAAAAAAAATATATATATATATATATATATATATATATATATATATATATATATATATATATAAAGTTTGGAAGCGAGTTGTCTTGAAATCTTTATACTGTGTCGCCTCTATAATGATCATTGTAGCAGCTTTGGAAAAATGCAAAAGGTGTTAGCTATCTTTTGTACTTGTTTATACTATATTTGTCTTTTAGTGACTTGTGTAACACCCCAATTTTTATAATAAACTTTTTTGTTAATGAAGTAGGATTTTAAATAATTAATTTTGTGTTAAAATTATTTTAGAATATATGTTGATTAATTTTCTTTATATATGTGTTTTCTATGATGTGCTATTGTTGTACATATTTGACTAAATGAGTTATATAAACAACAAATATTATATTATATTATTTTATATATTTTTCTAAAAATAATTGTATTTTAGTTTAATATTTTAAAGAATAAGATTTTAGTAGATTTTACGTGGATATGCGCGTACACAATTAATGTGATATTTTTCTATGTTTTTGACTATTTAAAAGATTAATTATTTTATTTTATAAAATATTAGTTTTGAAATATTAGTAATATTTTAGTAATTAAATTGTGTTTAATAATAATAATAAAATAATAATAATAATAATGAAAGAAAATGAAAAAAAAAAAACAGAAGAACAGAGAACTAGCATCGTCTTCTTCGTTCACGCCGCCTCCATAACCGTTTTCTTCTCCTTCTTCTTTCGTCGACCATGACCATTATAGTGAGTGTCGTGCAAAACCGAGACCACATTTGTGATCTTGTGATCTCCTTAAAATTTCATTTAGTGTAACTTAATCGCTTTACAGTTGTTATCTTTTTATTTCTCTCCTTATTTTATGAAATAATGCATAGTAATTTCCAGAAATTGTAATTTCCTAGACTAATCATATTAAGAGTTATTGTAGTAAGTCATTAAGATTTAGTCTCGAGTACGTAGGCTCAACTGTCATGTGCTTTGGTGGTGTTTTGAGGTGTTACGGGGCATCCTAGTGAGGTTTCAGGTAGAAATCACATGTTCCATTGTGGTGTTATTGGTGAAATGATGTCACATGAGACTGAAAGTACTAATGAAGGTGTTCTAAGAATTTTATTACCAAGTTTATTATTACATCCTCCAAACTCGCCGACATCAAGCTTGACAGAGACATTGAGAAACATGTGCATTGAACGTATCTAGTTGAAGTTAGTCTTAGAGGAATGGGAAATGATGGACATTTAACAGAAATATGCCCAAAGGATTTGAAGGCAACAATGGTATGGAATAAATGCATCTTAGCCTTACTCGTGGATGCATTTGACAGGGGGGCTTGGATATTTATTATTCAGTGCAAGACCGTGAATGAGTTGTGGAATTTTTTAAATTTATTAATGAAATATCCAACAATTTGATTTGCATTTATGCTCTATTGCAAGGGATTTTCCGTCACAAATAGGATAAGCGAAAGTTGATGGACTATTTTTAGAGTTAAAGAAATATAATGAAGAGTTGACTTCTCTTTTAGCACGCAAATATGTGAAGGGATGCTAACCCAACAAAAGAAACTTATTGCCTTGAGTTGGCTTTCTTGTCTTGATTTGGAGTATAAGGTTGTCTGGTCTGAGATTTTGTCCGTAAGAAAATGGATAATCTCACTAATATCATTTTGAGGTGGGGCAATCCTCTTTGACCATGAGGCATCTCAAGCATAATGACACATGAGGTCAAGTTTCTTTCCTTACGAGGAAGCATACTATTGAATGCAAATAGGCTTATATTGTCAAGGTGAATCCTGATAGTTAAGTGGCTCACTTAAAAGCACGACTAGCCTCGAAGGGGTATGTCCACACATATGGAGTTGACTATACTAATAGTCTAATACTTTCCCTCATTGCTAAAATTTCATCTGTTCACAGTCCTATATCTCTTGTTGCCAAGCATTAATGGCCTTTGTTCGAACTAGATGTGAAAAATTTCTTTTTGCACGGTGACTTACAAGAAAGGTGTACATGGAGCGGCCACCTAGCTTTGTCGCTTAGGGAGTGTCAACAGGTGTGTCTAACTCTTCTACGTCTTGAAGCAACTATCTAGGTATTGGTTTGATTTTCTTTCAAAATGATTTATACGCTACTTGATTTATTTTGGTTTTCTGATTATTATGCTAACATTTAATATAAATAGTTACTTAGCTTATCTACCGATTGAAAAGTCTCTATTTTAGTTTGAGTTAAGTGGCAAAGATTAACTCAAAAAAAAAATATATATATATATATATATATATATATATATATATATATATATATATATATTATCGTAAATTTGGAATGATTGGACTGCCTTAAGAATATGATACGAGTTAGAATTAGTGTTTGATTTGTTAAATAAACGTAGAATCACTGTGCTAAATAGTTAGTTTAGTTATTTAGATATGTATATGATTATGTGAATATGAAAATGTTTGTCCTTCCGATGTTCTAAGTGTTGGGAATTGTGTATGGTGTTTAGAGTAGTTGAAAGTGTTTAAAAGTGAGATAATTCTATACCTTATTTTATTTTAATTGTTGATTTATATTAATGTAAGTGTCATTTCTTTTGTTGTTGTAACTAATTGTAAATTACAAATAAATTATTGCAAATGTGTAATTAAGTGAATTTTTAACTTGAAGTAAGGAGTAGGAGTTGTGGCGCCGTCTTCGCACTCTTGAAACATGTTAAAAAGTCCTTTAATTAGTTGTGTTTGAGTTGAAATGACTATAGTTATGGCTACCTTAAGTAATTGATTCCATGAGTAGGAGGGATTAGCTACCCCGATGACTCATCGTCGATAAAAGAGACGGCAATAACTCGTTATTATTATCGTATTTGCACTTGTTGATATTATTTTGATTGACTAAAAACATGGTTGTCTCTTATATCATTTTAAGCAACTTAATTAAATTAGACTAATATCTTACATTAGTATATTTTGTCTTAACGCTTGTTTGCTTCTAGTAGCAGCCTAGAACTATTTTGAAAGTCTTACTAAGAATGAACCGTATGTGTAGAAGTTTTAAAGCTAGACTCTCGGTGTGTTTTGTGATTGTGTTTTGAATATAATATGTTATTACACAACTGATTAGTATTGGTGTGATTATTTTTCCTATTTCAATATTCGCTATGATTTTGTATATTTTATTGGATGCAACGTGAAATACCAATTTAACTCTGATATGTTATGTAAAAATGTCTCCTAGTTTTAATATGATTATGTTTGTTGATTATTAATCTTGTACAATTTCGTGTCATATGGATTTATTTTTTTCTTTTTATATTCCTTAGATGTAATTCTTTTAGAAGATTAAGTGTAAAGTAAAATCACATTCTTTAGTAGCTTGAATTTCGGGGACGAAATTCTTTTAAGGTGGGTAGAATTGTAACACCCCAATTTTTATAATAAACTATTTTGTTAATGAAGTAGGATTTTAAATAATTAATTTTGTGTTAAAATTATTTTAGAATATATGTTGATTAATTTGATGATTAATTTTCTTTATATATGTGTTTTCTATGATGTGCTATTCTTGTACATATTTGACTAAATGAGTTATATAAACAACAAATATTATATTATATTATATTATATATTTTTCTAAAAATAATAGTATTTTAGTGTAATATTTTAAAGAATAAAATTTTAGTCGATTTTACGTGGATATGCGCGTACACAATTAATGTGATATTTTTATATGTGTTTGACTATTTAAAAGATTAATTACTTTAATTATTTTATTTTATAAAATATTAGTTTTGAAATATTAGTAATATTTTAGTAATTAAATTGTGTTTAATAATAATAATAATAATAATAATAATAAAATAATAATAATAATAATAATAATGAAAGAAAAAGAAAAAAAAAACAGAAGAACAGAGAACTAGCATCGTCTTCTTCGTTCGCGCCGCCTCCATAGCCGTTTTCTTCTCCTTCTTCTTTCGTCGACCATGACCATTATAGTGAATGTCGTGCAAAACCGAGACCACATTGTAATCGTTGTGATCTCCTCTTTCATTCTCAACCTGAATCGCAAATTGAAACGTCCTATTCATCTTTGTCAAAAATCACACCTCCACCGTTTGATCAAGATTTCGGGCACCACGACTACTCCCAACGAAAACCGAGACCATATTTGGACTCCACAAAACACCCTCTTCAATTACCTACGCTCGGAATCACCAATCGTTAAACTTCAAAAAATGGGTTTTCAGCCTCGTCGCGGCTGTGATGTCGAATTCCGGCCAGCACGTTCATCGTCCTGAAAAACTGATAGCATTTTTGGATTCCTCTCGTCGAAACCTTCAAGAAGCACTACTCATTTGCGTATTTCGGCGAAATTGACGTCAGACCCTATCGGCGCTCCAGCACGTCGCCATGTTTCATTGACTCTTCAAATTCGCCGATGCTTTTGGACTCGTTCGTTGCGCGTTGTCGACATGTTATGGTTACTGAAAATTGCTCGGATTCTAAATTGTACGAAAGCATCAAACTAAGGTATGAGGTGAGAGAGAGTTCGAATTCATGAGTGTAAATTAAGTGAGATGAACGGGAAAACCGTATTTCCCATAATTCATTCGGGGCTCGCTACGTATGGGCAAAGCCCTTTGAGTAATAATTGACTAATGAGAAAACTTGAATTTGGTGAGGTTAAAATATGAGTTAGAAACTTTTAAAGGGTGTTGTTTGATTTAAATTTTGAAAAATTGTGTGGTAGTGGAATTACTATAGAATTTTGTATTTGACGTATTGTGTTTTGTTTATATCTACCTTGATACTGTTATATGATATAAAATGTGATGAATTGTTATTATTTGCATTTCAATTGAAGTTGTGTGTATGAATGATTCAATATTATTATCTGTGAGTGAAAATCATACATTGTTGGAGTTTGTATATTATGATGATAAATTTTGAAGGTAATATATAACTATGAAAATATGCATTGATGATTACTTATTGACTTATGATGTTACCACCTTGATGAGTATCACGAAATGCATATTGTGTTTTATTGAATAGTGATGAATTCCACCTGTGCCAATGATGGTTCTCTTAATGGAGTGAGTAACCTAGGCCAACGAGGGGAGAAAAAAGATGTTGATAATTTTTGAAGTGGAGATTATTTGGTCATCATATAGGTAGGGCCTGACAAGCCTAGTGATTCCGGGGAAGTACAACTGAATGAGCCTGATCGTGGCGGTCTGCTGTTGAGCCTTAGGGCAAGATTGTTAGACCTTGGAGGTATTCGGGTGGGGAACTCCTAGGTGACTTGGAGGTAGCACTCCAAATGTCGGGAGCTACCATGCAACACACGTTTACCTTGACTGTCGCGTATATGTGTCTCGGGTTGAGTTCAGGGGATCTATGAGGACATGGCCAAATTGAATTGTCCGTCCACTTGCGTGGTGGCATAGTATCAGGCCTCCTAACCAAGTACTTCAGAGTTAGAATGGTACCAAAGAAAAACGAGGAGTCTAGAGTATAAGAGCATGCATAACATTACTTGATTTGTGTGTTTACTTACTTGATTTTGTGCATTGTATCAATATTTTACCTTGATTATTCTCGTTAATTGTGATTTGATATGATACGGTGTTTAATATATTTTACGTGTTCTTCTCAATTATTTTATACTATTACATGTTTTCGAAACTCACCCCTCGTTGCTTGTGTTTGGCGCTTGCGAGAGCGCGTAGTCATTTCAGGTTATCGGTTGGTGATCCACGCTCTGATAGGTGATACTGGGTGAGAGTAATTTGTCATATTTTGTTGAGTTATGAACTAATTAAGATTTTTATAAATTCGATCGATCAATTGTGTTATTTTTATCTTTTATTCGGATGTAGAAATTAATTGTCTTTAAGTTTAGAACGTGTTTTTATGTCAGAAATTTTTATTTAATAAACCTCAATTATGTTCGATATTAAAGGATTTTTTTTAATCGAAAACTTTAATGCAAACATTATGTGTAAGTATGAGTGTGACGTCCTGAACCTTATAGTTTAAAATAAAATTTGTATACTCTATTTTGGAACTACTGCGTATCTCTTTCAAAACTAACGTATTTTACTTTCCATTTCAATTTGGGTTTAGGGTGTCACATTAGTGGTATCAGAGCAGGTCTGTCCAATCAGGTCGAGTGGGTTATGTGTTAGTCGTCTGCTAGTCGATTGTGAGCCTGTCGATTGTGAGCCAATTGTGTTTACCTATGTTCCCTGTTAAGTGCTGAAATGTTTACCTATTATTCTTGTGTTAAGTGCTATGTATTTTTCTATTGCAATACATGATTTTTGAAAGATGATTGTTAATTATTAACTGCTTGCTCGTTCTTGTTGTGTTGTGTATTTTTGTTGAGATTTGAGTTAATTTTGATTGTTGACATGATTACGTTAATCACTTATTTAGTAGATTGTGGCTTGTACGCCTAACTATGATTTTCTGCTATCTTGTTTAATGTGAATAGTTAAAAATAATTTTTTTTAACTACCTATATGTTTTAATTTTGACCAGTAAGTTCAAAAAAATACAATTTATTATCTGTTTCTTTGTCACCCATCCAAAACTTGTTGTAGATGAACCGTATACATCAATTTAGTAGTGCAACTAGAATAACCATAATTACTAACTGTTTTAAGTTTGGATTAATCACATTAGCTTTTTTCAATTATTTTAATTTAATTATTAATTTATTATTTTACATCACTGTATTATTTTATTTAATATATAATATTATACAGTGACATATTTGTTCTCCATGTATTGTAAAAGTAAACAGTGGGGACAATACTTGCATAATATCATTGATAAGCTTCTATTTTTCTATTTCTGTAAAACAAAATTTAGAGGTTAGAGAGAGATAAATTAAAAAGTGCGAGAAACATAAGATTAATAAAATGTTCAAATAAATTATAAATGTAGAAATAACAAAATTATTGATCAACTTACTCTTTTGATTACAGATACACACCGTTTGTTTCTGCATCGAAATAATGTTATTAAAGGAGGATGCAAGATTGTGAATAAAATATATAGAACAAATATTGAGAATGATGTGAAAAAATATTTACCTATGCCTTCGGTTACAACAAGAAGTTGGAAAACAATTAGGATCATAACATAAACAAATTTGTGAATTGTAGCCATTTTTTTCTCACATTTACGTACTTGTAGCAAAGAGGAAATTGTTTGATCAATTTATAATGTAAAAAACTCCATGCATGCTCTGTTTATGTCATTTTTTAATCTACTTTTAATTTTTTTTTTACTCTTTGTTAATTTTTCAGGATAATCAAGGGACAAAATCCCAAAAGAAAATAATATGTTGATATTTTTTTTACTCTTGTTAGTTTTTCAGGATAAACAGGGGGCAAAATCCCAAAAGAAAATAATATGTTGAAATATTTTAAGACGTACATTATAAACATCTCTTACATAAGAGGGAGGGATTAAAAAATATAAATAAATAAATAAATAAATATATAT